>JANAVB010007529.1:0-60299 GCA_029216955.1 Iris pallida | reverse complement strand
TTTCACCAAGTACTCAGTTCATGACTGAGTCAACAAGCCGTAGGTATTACATAGTGGACCGCAAGGAGCGGGGCACTACATAATAACCCACCGAGAAAAGTTTTGTCCTCAAAACTTAAGAAACAAAACTTACCTCCACCAGTGTTGCATTCTGGGTCAAACAACGTGGAGAGATTGTAGACTCGTGCATTAGTCCGCTGCGGCTGGTTGTGCGGATGGTCTCGAAGCGGTGGTGGGCCTGGCAGCTGCCCACGCTCTTCAGTGTCATCTTTATTCTGATCCGTTCTATTCTTTTTCGGGCAATACTTGACTGAGTGGCCCTGTTGGCCACAGCGAAAACAAGCGTTGTTAGCGGCACGATAGTCCTCCTTGACGTGCCCACTCTTGCCACAGTGACTGCAACTCTGGCCATTCACATAGCGGCAGTCTTCTTTGACATGCCCTCGCCGACCGCAGAAGCCGCACACAGGCTTGTTGTTTTGTTCCCGTCAGTCTTTTTCTCTTCGTCATGATATCTTTTGGCGGGCTGATTCCGACTATTCTGCGCTTTGTTGGACGCTTCTTCTGGAACTGTTCTACCTGTAGCGCCGCCTCAAAGGCTTGAGAATAGGATCCGCATTCTCGATTCAGCACACTTAACTGGATGTCGTAATTCAGACCATCAACGAATCGATTTATGCGAGCCTGTTCCGTGGGGAGCAAAGCAGCGGCAAAATTTGCCAACTTAGAAAATTCAGATTCATAGTCCTCCACGGACATATCTCCCTGTTTCAGTGTGATGAAGTCATCCTCCATCTTCTTGTTCATGGCTGGAGGCAGATATTGATCCAGAAACGCCTTCTTGAACGAGGCCCATGAGATCTTCCCCCTTCCCATTCCTAGCCGTTGCGAGCAGCGCCGGCTTCTTTGCCTTCCACCAATCCTTCGCCCGCAGCTGTAGGAGCATAACGGCACAAACTACCTTTTTGCTACTTGGAACTCCTATGAACGCGAACAGACTCTCCATTTTATCTATCCAGTCCATCACCTTGTCGGGTGACGTCCTACCTTCAAATTTCGGAGGTTTCGCGTCCAAGAAGTCCTTTGGCCTAAAGACAGTATGCCTTTGCGCCGGCTGGGGCTCATCACCCTCTACGGGCTCGATCTCGGCGTTCCCGTCTGTTCCGTCGCTGCGGTGGCATCTCGATTTGCCGCAAGCGCCGTGACAAGCTGGGTCAGGGCATCCAACTGCTTTTGTTGGGCAGCCGCTCGGGCCTGGTGTATTTGGTTGTTTTCCTCACTATCCTGGCTTTGCAGCTCTAACATTCTCATGATCCGTTCTACCGGATCGGTCGAGCCAGATGCACGAGGAGGAGCCATTTCTCTACAAAACAGTATAACTTCTGTCAGTCTCATAAAATATTATGGACTTATTGTATGGGGCATTGGTTTTCATAACTCAAAATTGGGACGCTTTTGAAAGCCGTCAAAGTACTTTATATACTTTTTGAAAATAATATTTGTAAGAGGCAAAGGACGTAAAACTGTGCTCTGATACCACTTTGTCACGCCCCGATCCCGCTAGGGTCGTCCGTCTTGCCTGGATCCCTGCGGGATCGATCGTCCTCGCTAAGGCGTGATGCCGTACAAGCCTAAGTTGCGCTTGCACAAGGCCATGTACCTGCACAAAAACTAGTCAAGCAAAAACACACGCACGCACCCATTAGTTAAGCAAAACACACGCACGCACCCATTGCAGAAAACCAAATATTGGACACAGAGATTTGAAACAGAAATACTCATTTTATTGATAGCTTGGTTGGAATACAAGTACAAAGCTTTGCGAACTCTGATTTGCCTTATAATTTGGCTACATGATTCTCTTTAAAATACTCTTTTGAAATTAGCCACAATGCCCATACATGATATCCCTTTATTACAAGCTGAAATTGAAAGACACCTTCAGAAGGAAAGAAACTTGAAACTGGACTGGAATGAAAAGTAAACTTCGAGGCGATCTACGAGCTCTACTGGGCTAGACGAGCTTCGGTGCCTCACTGATATCCTCCTGTCTTCTTTTGCTTCTGAAAAGGATGCCCACAACGTGGGTCACACACATCATGTACTGGCGAGCGGCTTTTGGCCGAACTCGCGCAAATCTCTGCACTAAATCAATATGTTGAGCTAACATTTACTAGTGATCTTTCTACTTGTCTAGGTTCTTTTTAACAATTCATAAGAACATGACAATAGAATATATCATAAGCAACTTACCCTCGCCGACAGTCATCCCTGCACGAAACCACGTTAGCACAATTTGCATAATGAGTAATTCATGATTCATTCTTGCAGATATGAAGTTGTCATTCGGGTCATGCAGGTGGACTATTCTATATGTTGGTCCATGGGTTTCCCCATGATTAGCCGCTGTGACTCTTTGGTTCAGCTCGTCGATAAGGACTCAGATCGACTCCCATTTTCATATGGAGGCCCTAATCTCTCCTAGGCCGAGCGGTTCCAGGTGCCCCCAGATACCACCCGAGAACAAATGTTTCCTTGTATACAAGTTGTCCGAGACCAAATGCATGCTCTAGCCGTTCTATCAGATGAGACACATTTGGACATATGCACAGGTATACGACACGTTTTTTCGTGCCTTTAGGTTCTTCTCAACACGTACAAGTTCTTCTGTACGTGTCTACATTTTCAAGCAGACTAGTGACAAGCAGATAATCATTCTTATTGAGCAGGTCGAGTAGCCACACATATTCTTGCATTTGATTCAATTCAATTATCTTCTCTTATCTTTTGTGGATGTGGTATCGTTGATCGTTGGGACAAGGCAACAGAGTAGACTAGAGATCATTTTTCTTAGGCGTACAGATCAATGTTTGTTCGGTTGAAGCAACTCACCGAGATAAATCTTAGTAGAGAGAAGGAGGGACTTCACGTGCCGTTCACGAATAATTCACGCGGCCTACAATGGCACCAACAGTTGATTAGCATACTTCGTCTCTTTCTCTCAAGATTCGGAATGAATGCGAAATGCGATGAAAGCGAACAATGAAAACCAATCATCGAAAACCAATACGAAAATACATTCATCAAAACCAAGCAGCGAAGAGAAAATATTCAGTAAAACTCTTGGATTCATTTCAATAGAAGCCAATCCATCAATTGGAAAGGTTCATTACATTTCATCCGTGATCAATCGATACCGGCAAAGGTTTCACCAATACTCAGTTCATGACTGAGTCAACAAGCCGTAGGTATTACATAGTGGACCGCAAGGAGCGGGGCACTACAGAGTATGGGTGGTGTGGCCAGGACCGATCCTGTTGAGGTGTAGCTTATGTCGGCTATAACATATTCGTGTCCAGGAAGGTGGGTGGTGTCCGGTTGCAGTGTTCAAACCCTGTGTAGTGTTCGTGTGGGTTACCAGTTAGCTCGTGTCCGGCCAGTCTTCGTGTCCTGCTTCCTTCATTTTTCCATTGGCATGTGTGTTCTCAAGAAGGTTGTGTGTAGGAATTTTCCTGATTAATTCCTATTGTTGTTTGATTTCAATAGGGTTGTATATTCTTTCAAATTAATTGTATAATTTTTTGTTTTATACCTGGGTTGTGTTTCGAGTAATTGAATTGTGTGTGTTCTGCTTCTTTTTAAATCCTGATTTATATTAGAAAGTCTGGAGTAACAGGAAAATTCGAATGGATGGATGGCCTTGAGTTGTTCTTGGTAGGTTCGGGTGCGATTGCTGGTTAAATGACAAGTTCGAGAGTTGGTCAGTTGTATAAGTTCCTGGGATGTATTGAGCATGGTTAAGTTGTGTTTGAATCTGTTTTAAGTTTTCCAATTGGGGGAAAGACAACCTTAAGCTCGAACCTGTATTGGTTGCTCCTATAGAGCAAATCATGTTTGATGGTCGAACTATTGCTAGAGTGGAGTTGAAACAAGTGTTGTGTAAACTTATTTTTCGACTGGTTGGCTAAATGATGCAACCATTACTCTTGTGTACCTGCTGACTTATTTTGGCATAACCTATAGTGTTGGGTCTATGACAGACTGGGCCATACCTTAGAATGGGCCAGGATAGTCCAAGTGGGGGCTAATATACTCTTAAAAGATTTAGTAATTGATTTATTACTTATAACCTTCATTGCTTCAGGAAACTATAAGTTTAGAAGTATATAATTAAACTCCTTAGTTAATTTATGAGGCTAGTTTAAATATTAGTTAAGTGTGTCACCATCTTTACTAGTTAGCTATGATATGAAATTATTTTAGTACTAGTCCATAAATGGTTAATATGGCTAGAAATAACAAGTGATTAGATACATAAGAATTGGAAATTAACCAATTTGTACCATCACTAGGTAGATTTACAGATTTTTCTCTTATTCTCGATCACCCTGAGCAAGGCAAGTACTTTCTATGGTCTTGTGCATTTACATTCATATCTTGTACTTCTTTTGATGACACGAAGTGATACGATATCCTGTACTCATGTACTTTCATATTCTTGTATTTTACTTGTACTTGGCGAGGGAAAATACACTAACTATGTGACCAAACCCAAAGATCAAAAATTCAGGTTGATAGCTTAGGCCTCGCACCGTGCACGCGGGCCCTAAGCCATACCCATTTCATGTGCTTATTCCTGTACTTACCCCAGCCGGTCACATATGCTAGTTGTATTTCAAACATTGTGCACATGTCATGTCTTGTACTTCAGGTTCATGATTTATTTCTTGTACTTTATTTTCTCTACTTCCTATACTTTACATTCATGTACTCTTATGTTCTTTTTCTGTACTTTATATTTCATGTTCCCCTGTACTCTTTTCATATCATGATGTTCTTGTTCATTACCTAGAATTGTATTTGCTCCGCTCCTGACTGGATATGTTGCAGGTGTACTTGAGTATATCCTTCCACCTTATGGGCCAGAGCCCGGGATCTTAGCTAAGCAGGATAGAGGCATGACTTAGCTAGAGGTTACAGGTTTAGGTTTGTTTAGCTTTACTTCTAGATGTTGTATACTGAGAGTTCATAGTTGTATTTCATTCATGTCACCGAATTTGTCTCTTGTACTTTTATATATAAATTGTATTATGACTTGTGGATTATGGTGATCATTCTGGGCCGGTTAGATGCTGTGATATTTACTTTCATGTTATTTTTGGAGTTTTTCTTAGATGTTTACAGCTTACTACGTTGAGGCTTCCAACATAGGCTGGGCGTGTCCGACTCGTATCCGAATATTCGGGAGCGGGTCGTGACAGTATGTGTCGATAATACCCAATTAAAAATTTTAACTCTATGCAAGTCCAACCAACAGAAATAATAATCAGAGTATAAGTGCGAAATATAAATAGAGATCAGAGAAGCATACGCAGACACATCAGTTTTTAACCTAGTTTTGTTGTGGAGGACTAGTCCAAGCCTGAGAAATCTTGCTCAGGATTCAAATATACTATTTGTGAAATAGCGTACAACCACGTGCCTTTACTCAAAAAAGCACGCCAACTTCTTACAGATTCGCGGATGGCGAAACTTGGAATTGTCCAAGTGACTTCTTTTGAAACTCTTGCACACAAACTTCTAGTTGACTCACACTGAGCACCTTGGGGGCTTGGAAAGTTTTCTGGCTAGTTAGATGAGAAGAATAAGCTCTAGAATGTATAGGCTATATGAGAAGATGAGAAGATTGGATGATTGAAAATGAGAAAAATCAAGGCCTATATATACTAGTCTAGAGAGACAGAGTTCGGCCAGAACTCTGTCCCGAAATTTCAAATATTTAGCCATTGCTCAACTAGCAGCCAACAAGCCCTAAAAATTAGCTCCTAATTTTAGGGGGCAGAGTTCGGCCCGAACTCTGTGTGGGGCAGAGTTCGACCCGAACCCTGTCTCCTAGGGGCCAGAAAGTTCAAATGGGCTATGTGGGCTTGGCAAGTTTTGGAGTTTGTTTTGTGGAGCTTTGGGTATTATGTCTAGGTTTGAGATACTCAGTGCGACTCAACTTACAATAGCCTAGACTCAATAGAAAGTAAAATACAGACTCGGAGTACAAGTAACAGCAGCACTGTCAAAGCAATCGTCGATGATGTCTGTCTTGAACTGATATGTGATGATGTTCTGTTTTGGAGCTTGATGTGTCAAGTTGGATAATAACATATATTGTCTTGTTAATTATCAAGATTAGGTTACTGCGATCCAGTTTGGTCAACAATCTCCCCCATTTTGATAATTGACAAAAACATGATATTTGTATGTCGCAGCATTCATACCCCTGAGTGAGATATAGATGAAGCCATGAGATTTTCTTCATATTTCTTCATTCAATTCTATACTCTTGGCAAATTCCAGACTAACCACGTCTTTTAGAGTAGAAACGATCACGAACACTCGTACGGTCTTCCACGAGTTTGACAAAGTACACATCAATAAAATCCGTTGTACCTCATCATAGAACTTTAGTCCCGTAGAAATACTGGTCAACAATGTTCTGGAACTCACGCAGATGATCCGTACTGGACGTACCATCCTTATGCCTATGATCTATCATTTGAAGGATCAGAAAAATTTATTTACCCCAATAATTTGTATAAAAAGATTCCAGCTTCTCCCACAAAGTCTTTGCGTGCTCAATATTGACGATGTGATTATACACTTTCAGTCCACAAACTTTCTGATATACCACACCTTTATACGCTTGAAATTTCAGTCGTTATCAAGTTTCTTGGAAGCAAATATCGAAGGATGCAGCTTCTTAAAAAATAATAAATCTTTCATTTTACTTTGCCAATAGTTATAGGTTGAACTGCTCAAGTTAACCATGCACATTGGCTTCGTATCCACTCTTCTACCCAATTTAGTTGTCAACTGTCTAATACCTAACAACCAAATTCTCTGATAGCACTAGTGGGAACGAACACAAAATATACAAAAAGAATTGTTTCCCATACTGGAAGAAACTTATCAAGGACCGAAGAGAATATAATGCATGGTTAGTATAGTATATTTTGATGGTTGTTGGTTCGAAGGGCCTGACTGGACTTAGATTCATGTGAAGGAATCATTCAAAGATATGCGTGATCGGTATAATACCCTCTCTAAGTGGTGGCATTGTGTCTGTTTCATTGATTGGAGGGGATTATCGAATTTGAGCAGTACAATACTATGGGATTTGAGCGGTGATGCAAACTTGCTTAATTTAGTAAAATTGGATAGTTTGAGCAGTGCTCGTTTGTATGATTATATAGACCGTGAATCACATCAAATCGTCTATTTGAGGAATCGTTCGATATTGCTCAGCCAGAACAAAGTCGATTCGTCAAATGGTGGACGATTTTGATTCTTCTCTTCTTTACCTTCACACTTAATAAAAAGAAAAGTAATTAGTTTCTGTTTCTATATTCCATGAGATTGTTTATGCTAAGTAAAAGAACCAAGATAAAATAGAGTAATGTTATTGTTGTTTACTTGCAATATAATAAGATGGAATATTTGTCACATCCGTTCATGGATTTCATTATTATGAATTTTTAGTTTTTTTTTTTTGTAAAAGCTTATACTGTGTTTTATATTTTTGCATATCCTTCTTACCGTGTTTTTTTTTCCAATAACTTGGATTTTTGTTTTCATATGTGAGACTACCTTAAATTTGTAGAATACCCTTTAGCAATGCCATAGACTCGTGCTAGGACCTATACGTAGAACAAAATTTTAAAGTTTTTCTTGTAAAAGAAAATTGACAGTCAGACCGAAATTCCGACGATAATCCATGCACTACAAAAAAGTGGCCTTTTGGGACGGCTGAAATTCGTGTTAAAAAGTGTCTAAAGTGTCCTAACTTGTCATTTGGGACGAATTTTGGGACATATTGTAAAAGCGCTATAAGGGTGGCGTGGCAAAAAGTTTTGGGACGAAAAACCATCCTAATTGAATTTTTGGGTCAAAAAATTAATTGTCCCAAATGAGTCTGAATTATTATTTTTTGTGACGGATTATTAAACTGTCCCAAAATATAAGCATTTGTGACAATTAAAAACGTCCTAAAAATTAGATTGAGAATGGTCACAAAATGATGTAGTTCATTTTTAGGACAATTAAAATTCGTCCCAAAAAGTAATAACAATTGTTCTGTTTATTATAAAATTATTATTTTCATGTTCCAGCTATAAAACATACAATTAAAATACATATATAACAAAATCGATATACAACTAACGAAATAAGTTCACTTGCATATTATAGTATTGCTTTAGCAAAAGAAATTAGTATTTTAATACATCATTAAACGAATATCTCATCATTTACAAAAAAAAAACCCAACGCGCTTTACATCATTGAGCATTCTCTAATCAATTACAAAATGAACTAAAAATTTTTACATAATTAAACCTATCATCTTCTGTTGTACTGACCAACAACAGATATTTGCAACATAAATACCAACTAGATAAAGTAAGCAAAAATCAGTTGATCCTGAAGCCACACATAGGGCATTGGTATTAAGGCAACAACTCCAGATTGCCCCCTTGTCCTTCAAATGTTCAAATCCAATCTTACATCTTCACTCTAGACAGGTCGAAATGTCATGCTAACTGAGAATTCGCTATGTTGATTCCTATAATAACATTCTTTTGTGAAAATTAAAATATCATACACATTATCCTTCCAAACTAGCAAATATCGTATACATTGTTAACTCAGAATAGAAAATATCATAGTTTCATGGTGCAAAGATGAGATAATAAAAGATAATACCAATGCACGCCAACAGAACATAACATTAAAAATCGCTACATGATGTCCTTCCAAAATAAAGAACTTCCATTGAGAACAACTATCCTGAATGTTGATAGACTTCAATATTTCACTAAAAGAAAGAATAATCTATAGATGTAAAGCATAGATTTTATTGGCATATTTTGAAGCCATTTGGCCGAGGTATAAGATGGATAAGTAAAACTATCATGTGCAACTTTCATGAATGAGGAATGTTTGATATCTTAATATAAAGGTATCAATAAACATATTGTCGCATTTATTCAAATATTAAATTGGTCTCTGAAACATCGCAATCCATGTTCTTATGTTCATTGTTCAAAAATGCATATGAAAGGAATATATTCTTTTTGCATAAAATCCTTTAAAATTGTTTGTGGCATTGTTTTAGTTCTGATACATCCATAGTGGCATTATTTTAGTGCATAAAAAATTACTACAACAAAAACCCTTTTAATGACGGCTAAAAAATCATTAATGACGAACCATGACGCTTTTTTTTCCACAGCAACCGTTATGAAAACGGGTGTTATAAATTTTTTAAAAGCGTCATAAAATAACCGTCATGAATAGTTTCTATAAAAGCGTTATGAATAGTTAATATATAGTGCACAATTCAGAACAATTTTAAAACGTCATGAATAGATAATATGTATAGACTCAATGCAGCACATTTATAACACTTTATACTATTC
The DNA here is from genome assembly GCA_029216955.1 of Iris pallida. Taxonomy (NCBI): domain Eukaryota; kingdom Viridiplantae; phylum Streptophyta; class Magnoliopsida; order Asparagales; family Iridaceae; genus Iris; species Iris pallida. The sequence continues at coordinate 50,832 of JANAVB010007529.1, read as the reverse complement.
AAATTAGCATATTTATAATGCTCTATACTGCACAGTATATATTACATTCCAAAAACTTAACATTATATATCACCATCTTTATTACATTTCTCAAAATAGAGTACATATCAACATCTTCATTACATTGAATATCCAAATACAGAATGTACCCAAAAAATAGGAATAACTCTCTTTTGCTAACCAAATTATTAGAAATATTTACTGAAGTAGATTCTGACCATGGATCTTCTCTCTGCCATCTCTTGAAGATATCGGGAGTCCCAAAGAGAAGTAGTGTCGCAGCTGAGCGACGACTTGGTGCTGCTGCAGCCGACGCCGTCGTGGGAGAGCCTCATCCTCTGATCCCTCACCAGCGCCTGCATGCACCTCAGCCTCACGTTCGCCTGCCTCCTCACGTTGTCCCCTCCACCAGCGCATGCAGCTTCACCATCCCCTGCAGCTTCAGGTCCTTCGAAAATATAGGATTCAACAAATCATGTCCCACTGGTGGGACTTCAGGCATATGCATAAAAAAAATTCAACCCTATAAGAAATCAAGTTCGATATGGACATCATACCTGGGATTCTCATAGTGGTAAATATGTACAAAGGCAAGCAATCACACAAACATAGTAACAGTCTAAGAACAGCCTTCCTTAAGAAGCAGTGTGAAATAATACCACGCAAAGAAGACAAAGATCTCATGGGTTTAACATGTAGAATACTGAGCTGAGATCCAACATGATCCAACAAGGAGAGGACTAGGATATGTAATGAAAGGTGAGAAAGAGGAGCAGGAAGAGTTACTGAGCTGACATCATACCTGGGATTCTTGAAATGCTTTTTTTTATCAATAGTGTTCAACCAAGTATCTTTAAACTCCATCCTTTGTGTTGCTAAATGCCTCTTGAGTCATTCTAATTTTTGGTAATATGCGAACCTCAAAACCACACCTGCAAAGCATTAAATGCAAGTAATTTAAAAAGGTGAATGGAAGATGACATAACAAATACATATATATATAGAAATGTTCGGTTTCTGACAAATCTGTGCTTTAGGAATATGTGGACCATGCCTTCCTATGATTTACATCTAAAGAAGATCCATCCCGTGCATCGTGAGATTCATGTTTTAAAGCATCTATGTGCGAGTTAAATTTCATGCAATTTGGGAATATCTAGTCCATCAATCTAATAGTCTCATTTGTTCTATTGTTCAAAAACAATTTAAATGGCACTCACTTGATCGATATATAATTCATATTGACTCCTTTCTGATATTTACCATAATGATTTCTGTATAGGTAAAGTAAGAAACAATTTTCCTCTTGAGATGGCTGAGATTCAGGCGCCATTGTTAGCAGCAGATATCAATGATGATGGTAAAATTGAAATTGTTACAGCTGATGTACATGGAAACGTTGCTGCATGGACTGCACAAGGAGATGACATCTGGGATATGCATCTTAAGAGTCTCATTCGAATGGCAAGTTTCCAAAAATTTCTGATTATCTAATGGTAGCATTTTGTATGTATTACGAATCTGAATTTCTTTATGGAAGGCGAAACGCATAATGAGAAAAATAATGCACATAATCAAAGATCATCACATACTCGCTAAATAATCATACTATCTTTCCTAGTTTAATGATAAATGTGTCATCTGATCACAACAAAAGTTAGATATCTGACTAGAACCTTCTGACTATAAACTCACCATGCACTAGGATAGAAACTAATTAACCCACTAGCTCTCCAAATGAAAAAGTGACATGAGGGCAGTCTAATGACATTTAATTATCAATGACACAAGAAACAATAATAAACTCACATCAACAACATTCAACGTACTTATATAAAGTCCCTAGCTCCTATACTTGCTCGACAATTAGTGATTGCTTCAAAAGGATGTGCCGAAAGAAGTGAAACAATATGGTATTAAGGTTCAGACATAGCCTGACCTCTCCCCAATTTTGTATTTGAAATGACCAGCAGATTCTATCAACCCTACTAGAGGAAACAAAGAGGCCAAACCTCTTGGATCTTCTACATTGCAAGTAAGAGCATAAAATGAGTGCTTGTGGCTAGAATGTAGCTGCTTATATCCAAGCACTATAAGACTGGTCCCTCGCCTAGAAGAGTCATGTACCAATGGTCCAATACCAACCTATGATATCTTATTCAAGGGTTCTCGGTTTTCAGTCTCAGGTAATAAATACGATCCATTTTAGATTTCAGGAAATAATTTAACTGTTCAAATTTCCAGATAAAATATTAGTTTGTCCAATTGGCATAACATAAATTAACGTAATAAAATTTATTTCAAGCATAATATCAATAAAATTGGTGTACTTCAAATTCTCGTGTTTGTGGAACTTCTTGTATGAATGAGAAAACGAATAGGAGATTGGATTTCAAGATATCAGTTTGGTCTTAAAAACGACGATCCTGTCTTGATGATGGACTCTCATTTTCTACGGAACATCTTCCTTCCACTGTAATAGTACAACATTTTTCCCTCTATAAATTAATAGGTTTCATGTTACCTAATATCATATATTCATATTACATTGCTACAAATCTATGATATGTATAGAAAACAGAACAATTAAGGATTTATCAAGATACTGCTCATAAGCACAGAAGATAACTGCAAAGAAGAGTACACATATCTTTTGAGTAAATATGTAAAGAGAAATAATTACAAACAAAAGAAAAAAAAATAAAAGGAAATTTGCAGTGAACTTACTCCAGCAGTAGTCACATAGTTGCAGACTGCACAGTTCACAGAGCTTGCTCCATATTGGTACATTAGCAACATCCAACAGCTCCCACAGTTGACATGCGCCACCTGATTTGCTGTCAAAATATATTTTAAGCTCAAAATTAAGTACACAGAGGCACTGAACTCAGTATCTTCATATAAGAACAAGTTAACATGATTATTTTAGTTACCATGTCAGTTTCTTAATGGAAGGACCAATATACATATGCAAAGTTTTGGCCAAAAAAAAGAGTCTCAAAAACCAACATTTCTAGTGATAAAGGTACTTTTATCGAGGAGTTTGAATTGTATTCTCTTTTGGCGCCACCATCTCCACCTGTACCACCAACTCTACACCCACCATCGTTGTTCCCCGACATCATAGTCACCACCCCCACCTGTCGATCGAGCCCAGGAGACCACCCCCCTCAATCATCAGTACCACTACCACCATCACCCACCTCTACTCCTAAACACCACCAGAAAAAGATAAAAAAGGAAAACCCTACCTCCGTCCGGCGCGACGACCGCCCCGACCGTCGATGTGTCGCAGACCCAGCCCTCACCGTGGCCCCGTGCCTCGTCTCCGAGAGCAGCGTCGGTGACCGCCAGTACCTACGCACCTCTCGTCGCCTAGTCCGGCACCGCCTCTGCCGCAGGAGAGGCAAGTCCCCAGTGAGCCGAGCGCCTCCCCTCTCTTACCTTCGTGCACCATCACCGCACACCCAGAACCCTCTCGACCACCACCACAGCTATACAACCAAAAAAAAGAAGAAAACAACCTTTCAATTCCTTTACGCGAACCAAACGAGACCTCCCAAAATCGCAAAATCAAGTTCACTATGCAAACCCTAAAACGGACAGACACCAATTTCACCATGAATTTATGAATCAACCAACAAATTATACAATTATACAACACAATAGAACAGCTTCACGATGAATTTATGAACCAACCAACAATTATAAAATTATACAACACGATCGATAGAAAAAAAGGGACCTGCTTGATGACGAAGGATCTGCCGTTGGGGGCGACGACTATGTAAACGAAGTTGAGGTTCCCGTCGCCGACCTCCTTGACGGTGAGTCCGTCGAGATGCTCGCCGAGGTGGGAGAAGCGCCGGCGTGGACTTGATGTACTCCACCAGGGACTTCTCGTCCAGAGCCCTGAACCCTTCGTTAGCCGCCGCCATTGACTGGTCCTTGCTTAATCCTTTCTTTCAAGTTCTTAAATAGAAAAGAAAAAAAAGAACAAAAAATAATGGAGGATGAATGATGACTGACTGTGTGGAAGAATAAAAAAAGAAAACGAAAACTCTATATTGCGTAAAGGAATTAAAAGAGAGGAAAATTTTAGGGTTTGGGGAGAGGAGGGAAGAGGGGCAGAAGGAGAGCTGGGAAAGAGAAGTAGAGTTCTTCTGATCGTGGGGGTGATAGGATATATTACAAAAAGTTTATTACAAGTTTGCCACCGCTCTAAACTATTAATAACGCTTTATTTTATAAACGTTATAAAAAGCCCAGAATTAGCCCAAACCGTCATAGAAAAAAGGTATTTTTCAACTTAATAACGCTTATGTATCAGCCGTCATTAAAACTCCTTGTCGAGCGTCATTAAAAGGGTTTTTGTTGTAGTGAATGTACATCCTTTGAAATTGTTTTAGTGCATAAAATGTACATCATTTAATTATGAGCATCATACTATTTATTTCTAATACATCCATAGTGGCATTGTTTTAGTGCTACATTGTAACATATAACCATCCATACTCCATAGTGTTATATCATTACGTGTTTTAGTGCTAAATTATTGCTGGGATGCACTTGAACCATTTCTAAATGTCATTATAAAACACTTTACACACGTTCCAAAATACAAGTTGCAACATTTTTGCATTATTGATATGACTAATTTTGAATCACTTTATTAACGTTCCTGTGTATTTTTGTTTCGGGTTTCAATTTTTTGTTTAGACCACAAATCTGATGATTCCTAAATTAGTCGTTGAAACACATAATAATTGGTGCAATTTTTTTACACATTCCCTTAATCAACATCCAAGAGCTCTATTGAATTAACCAAAATTGCTAAATAATCAAGGTTGTACAAATCCTTCAGACAGATGTACCTAGGTCACTAGAGTAGTTGACAAATCTCTCTCAAAATGCTTCCAACTTGATGCCTGTACTGTTCTCTAGAGAAAATATAGAAATCACAAGTGATGAGTATTTCTTCGTCATATCTGGACCGAGAAAAAGTAATAATAAAGTTTAAGCAATAGGAATATTAGGACAACAATCAAGGCATGAATCCACTTATTCTAGTAAAAATATGTCAAAAGAAACCTGAGAGTATAGTATCAAAAAATATCCCTGAAAAATTGGAGTTTACTATTAAGATTCTAGCAATCATGATATATACAACAACATAACCTTTATTAAAAAAAATGGGTATTGGTTGCTTGAATCCTTTTCCTCCATTCAGCTATGTTAAGACCATCTTTTGTAACATTATAAAAAAGCATATCCTTCAACATACATGACATATGTTAAACAAAGCTTAGGTAGGTCTATAACTGGAACCTTGGTTGAAAGTTATGATAGTAATATTTATCCAAAGGAACATGCCAACAAAACAATTGTGATTCCTTAATACTAAGCTCAACATGTAAAATCGGTAGTGAGACATGTAACTCTAATGATGGTCGTAGACTAAATAGAGGATGGTCCATCAAATGTATGTGTGTGCATGAATGAAAACCAAGTAGCACACAATCATCTTCCCTAGAAACTTAAACTCACTATCCCTTGACCAATCATCCATATAAGTTTTAACTTTTTTGAGATCCTTGCCCTCCCAGATCTAAGTAGAAGGAGTTTAATCGTTATTCGCTTTACTTTTTGGTAATAGTAGCTAACTTCTTGGAAAAGAAACTATATCAACATGCATAAGAAGCATAACATTTTATTTGGAACATTATAAAATTGTCTCATAAAGGAATAATGTGAAAGACCCAAACTTGTGAAGCATTGTTTCATTGAAGCAAAAGAACATGACAATACGTGATTGAAACATCTCTATTACTAAGAAAAAACAACAGATTTTATGCTTGTCATTATTGCAATCATAATTGAAACATCTCATTGGAAAGAACTAATCATGTATAAGTTCGGGTGTCTGCATGTAGTTTTTTTTTTGGCACCAATAGACAAACTTGAGCCTCAAAACTTTAAAATTTTAAGTTAGGAAAAAAGAAACACTAGAGTGACATTGCCAATTGTTTGAATGTTTAAACATGGACAATGTTGATACACAAGAAGTACCAAATGTCCACAATATTAGTCGACAAATTTCAGTCATAATATGTGTTCCATCATCAATATGCTCATTATTCGTTAACCATTCATCTAATTTTCCTACAAGACAAGCCTTAATTCAGAGACTACCATTAAAAGGAACTTGTTTATATTTCGAGAAACAAGCCATAACAAGCCAGTGAATGACTTGATATGAAAAATAACTTCAAATGTAATACATATAGAAATAAGCCGTATGTCCGCAAATTTGGTTAGTACTAAAAACCTGTACTTATCTTTCTCTCTTTATGAGCTCTTTCATTGAATATGTCACTCGAGACCTATTATTTTCTCTCAAAATATAACCAAATGATAGTATTACACTTTTCTCATCATATTCCTCAGGAAAATTTCACACAATTTTCTGAAACAAGTCTATTCTTAAGAATCTTAACTCAAGTGCCTTATCAATCATAATCTTGAAATAATACACAACACAAAGAGAGACGACATGTAATTCATTCCATGTCCCATTTTTTTAATAATCTTGGCACTTTGAGGATATTGTGAGAAGTTTTATGTTGAGAACAATGGAAACTTTGTGCAACTAATTGAGATGATTGCTGAGTTTGATCCAGTAATGGAAGAACACATTCGACGTATTCAAGCACGCCAAATTTATTTTACATATCTTGGCTCCAAAATTCAAAATGAATTGATACAAATGTTGGCAGCTGATGTAAGAAGTTCAATTGTTACAAAGATTAAACATGCAAAGTATTTCACAGTCATACTTGATTGCACTCCAGTTGCAAGTCACGAGGAGAAAATGTCCCTTGTAATAAGATGTGTGGATGATTCAACAAATATTGTAGCGGTAGAAGAATTTTGGGTTGAATTTTTGAAGACTAATGATACATTGGGGCTTGGACTTTTTACCGAGCTTAAAAATGTATTGAACATCCTTGAACTTGACATTGATAATATAACAAGGATATGACAACGGATCTAATATGAAAGGAAAGCACAAAGGTGTCCAGAGTAGATTACTTGAAATCAATCCAAGAGCTTTCTATACTTCATGTGGATGTCACAGTCTTAACCTGACATTATGTGATATGGTGAATTGTTGTCCTAAAGCAATGCCTTTTTTTGGAGTTATACATCGCATATATATATTATTCTCTTCTTCTACCAAGCGGTGAAAAATCTTCAAAGATAATGTGCAAGGTCTAACGGTTAAGCCGTTGTCACAAACACGTTGGGAAAGCCATATCGAAAGTGTTAAGCCCATAAAAGAGCAAACTTCACAAATAAAAGATGCTTTAGTTGATTTGGCAAATACTTGTGAAGACCCCAAAACAAAAAGTGAAGCTGAGGCCCTCGCAGCATATGAACTTAAAAATTTTGAGATCTTGTTTGGAATGGTAATTTGGTACAAGTTGTTATATTGTATTAACGCTGTTAGTAAATTTCTTTAAGCAGAAGATATGGATATTGATGTTGTTATCAGATTGCTACAAGGGCTTATTTCTTCTTTTCAAGAGTACAGAGAATTTGGATTTGATTAGGCCACGATTGAAGCTAAAAAATTGCAAGTGAAATGGGAATTGAAGCTGTATTTCGAGAAAAGTGCATCATTCGAAGAAAGAGACAATTTGATGAGATCGACAGTGAAGAGGTAACCCAATCAGCTAAAGAATATTTCAGAGTTAATTACTTCCTCTTTATAATTGATGAAGCTCTTTCTTCACTTCAAACTCGATTTGAACAATATCAAAAATATGAAGAAACCTTTGGATTTTTGTCTAGTTTGGAGAGGTTAAAGTCTGCTGATGATGATAATCTATTGAACTCTTGTGTTAATCTTTAAAATTCTTTGGCATATGACGTACGTCTGATATTAATGGATCGGATTTATTTTTAGAATTGAAGCTCTTAACACACTCATTACCAGGAGAAGCAAAAAAAGCAATTGATGTGCTAAATTATTTGAAGAAAATGGATGGTTGTTATCCAAATGCCTATGTTGCTTACAGAATTTTGCTGTCTATACCAGTTACAGTTGCATCTGCAGAAAAAAGTTTTTCCAAGTTGAAGATAATCAAAACTTATCTTCGATCAACTATGTCACAAGAGAGATTTAATGGCTTGGCTATGTTATCCATCGAGAAAAAAATGGTTGAGGAAGTTGATTATGCAAACTTAATTAATACTTTTGCATCGAAGACAGCAAGGCGAGTAATATTTAAGTGACTATGTGATGCATCGAAGACAGCAAGGCGAGTAATATTTAAATGACTATGTGATGCACTAAGAAAATGTTTGATGGCCTAAGTTGTTTTTATTATTATTACCATTATGAACTACCACAAAGATTGTTAGCTTTCTTTTTATTTATTTGTCTGGAACATCAGTTTTATTTGTGGTATGGAACATCTTCACTTTTATTAATATCTCATTATAACATATATTCTTTTGGATATTAAATTTTAGTTATTGTATTTATTTCTTGAATTTTAGGTTAAAAATATTATTGTATCATTTTTGATAAAATAATAATATAATATGAAGATTAAGCTTTGAGGGCACCACTTTTAAAGTTTGCCTCAGGCATCAAAATTGAAAGTATGGCACTGTCCTTACCTCATGTATTGTCAGTGATACCTCCTTGATCAAGACCATCGTACAATTGTGGTGAGTAATAACAAATGAAGAAATAAACAATATAACCTAGAAGAACTCTTCCAACACATAACAACATTGCCTATAACAAAGAAGTATACGAACCTAAAGCTGCTTGACCTTCTGAAAGAGTCAATTCTCTATAGTCCGCTCTTTTACATATTTAGTCGAAGGAAAACCTGTATTAAGAAAGTGCATTGAGAATAATCATATCATCGAAAATGGAAGCAACTCCACAAGCAATATGTTTGTCAGAAATTGCAACACACATCTTTCAAATCTATAGGCTGATTGTAAAAGCTGAGAAAACAAATGTGAGCATCAAAATTGACTTTCCCTAGAATGCAAACCGCAAATGGAGATAAGTTCCAATCTAATTTATGGAATGCGTAAGTGCCACATCATTAAAGCTTATAGATATAAAAGAGGCATACTAACAAAAGTTCCTATAGCAATCCCTAAAGTCAGGTTGCAAATGATCTTCCTAACTCTCTCTTGGATTAATGTGACATAGAGATTAATACAATTTCCTATAGCTAATCGTATTATTTAATCCATGGAACATACAAGAAACTTCTAATAGCAGAAGTTATAGAATAATCAGAAAATTAATAAAAATTACAAAAAGAAAAGTGCATGTGCTGCACAAGATATGAAATGTTTTTCAAATGTGTGAATAGACACTACCAAAATAAGTCATATTAGCGATGAATTTAGCGACGTTTAATTAAACGTCGCTAATTTCTTTAAATTTAGCGACGTATACTTTGACGTCGCTGTTCGTCACTATTCCCGACGTTCAGTGACATATTGCGACTTACTTTTTGTAATAAAATATTACGTCGTGTAATAGTCAAAAAATGTCGCTAATTTCTTTGAATATAGCGACGTTTAGCGACTAATATTTTAATAACAAAATGTTACGTCGCGTAATAGTCGGTAAACGTCGCTATATTCAAAGAAAATAGCGACATTTAGCGACGTCTTACATTGACGTCGCTAATGTATTTCTAATATACAGATCGGGTTTTCCTTTTCCCCCAATCTCACTCGAAAATTTCTCAAATCTTTCATTTCCCCCCACCGACCCACCGACGACCGAGCTCCTCCTTTCCGGCGACCCCCTCTCCCCCGGCGACCCCTCTCTCCCCGAGATCCTCCTCTTCCTCCATCCTCCTCCTCCTCCTTCTCCTCCTCGACCGACCCCCACTTCCTGGCGACCCCCTCTCCTCCGGCGACCCCCTCTTCCTGGCGACCCCTCCCTCAATTCGTCGTCCTCCTCCTCCTTCTTTCCTCCACCGACTAGGTAAACCCTAACCCTATTCTCGTATCGCACATAGACATGACATGGACATGGTACAAGGACTCTAAACCCTAACCCTCTTATGGACACTTTAATTCTTTGTTTGGACACCTCGTGTCCAGTTGTGTGGATACAAGACCCCCCATGACACGTATGCATGCATGACACGTCTGTGCACATTTGATTTGGGTTTTCGTTGAGGTTTTGGGTTTCGAAATCGAGCTCGCTGCTATAGCTACTGCTGCTACTATAGCTTTCTATAAAAATGAATGCAAGCAAATACCAAACCAAGCCCAGCCCTGCTGCATGCCTAGGCTGGCTACTACAGCTCCCCACTTCTTCTCTTCCCAGTTGCATACTGACATCCCTCTCTAATATCTCACACATATATATCTAATACACCACATATGATACTTAAACTCTTATATAACTATAGCTGTATCTATCAATCTACATATATACATATGTATACAATCTTAGGAAAAACTGAACTAAACACACATAGGTATACTCATTGAAGAAAACTGAGATTTTATAATGGAACTTGGGTTTTGATACATGAAACGAGATGATGGTTCCTTTAGTTAGCTTGCTTATATTACAATTATATTCTCTGTGAATATCGATCTTACTAGATGGCACCCATGATCCGAGCAGCGGCACATCATTTGAGGGAAACATAGATTGCTGAGGTGGCTCCTCCTACTGTTAAGGAGGAAGTGGCATCGGTAGCTAGTGAGACCAGGAGTTCCATTCATCTAGCACTTGCAGTGGAATGGCTCTTTCCCGCCGTCGATCCCACTTTTTCGAAGATGTTGCGTGATGGTATCATTGAGCATATGCGTGAGCTGCGTGGTCGTCATTAGTATAGTTTTATGGATATATTTTGTGTTGGACTATTAGTACTTATTACCAGCTGTACTTGTTTTATGGAGATGAGTTTATGGACTTAATTATGGACTTATTACCAGCTGTACTTATTTTATGGAGATTAATTATGGACTTATTACCACTTGTTTTATGGAGATTAATTTGGCTAAGTCTTCTGTGTGGTCAATTCTGATACACTATGGTTATATGGTTATGTCATGTGATACACTATTACCACTTGTTGTATCATGATTACTGGGGATTCTATTTCAATATTTAGGATATGTCATAATTAATGCGCCTATTACTTTTACAAGTGTTTCAACGATGTGCATGTATCTATCTTACAGAATTATCCTCAAATGGATATGGATCTGAATTACTATCTGCAAAATCGTTTTTGGATGTACAACCATCATCCTGATGACATGTGCGGTGTGCAGGATGAATTTATAGAGGGTCTACAGCAGTTCCTACAGTTTGCCAAGGCGTTCCCTCAGTACATGGACGGTACCAAAATTAAGTGTCCGTGTGTGAGATGTCGCAACTTAAAATATCATCCAGAAGTGGAAGTCACGTATCATTTATACTCGAAGGGTTTCATGCCGAATTACTATCAGTGGAGCGCGCACGGAGAACTTGTGTCTTTAGCATCGGAGTATGAGCCTTATGTGGATGTCCACAACTACGCTACTTACGACGATGGATTGGTGAACATGGTTTTTGACGCGACGGAGCCTAGTTTCGATCCGGACAATCATGATGCACCTGAGGAGGCACCGAACGCCGATGCTACAAAGTTCATGGAGTTGCTGGAGAATGCAAGGACTCCATTATATCCTGGTTGTGATGATCATTCACCGTTGGAGGTGGTTACAAGATTGTTGAGTATCAAGTCCAATTTTAATATGTCGGAAGATTGCTACAACCGACTTATGGAGTTGATTATATAAATATTTCCTGAGGGTGCTAAGTTGCCTAAAGACTTTTACCGGTCTAAGAGGATGGTGAGATCGCTCTGGATGGGATACGAGAAAATCGATGCATGTCGCAACGGGTGCATATTGTACTACAAAGATGACAAGGATGAAGTCGCCTGCAGATTTTGTGGTGCTGATCCCTACAAGGGCAGTGGTAGAAGAAAGTCTGTTGGTGAAAGGAAGCCTACCGATTCGATGCACTACTTGCCGTTGACGCCGCGGTTGCAGCAGTTGTTTATGGTGAAGGAAACTGCAGAAAATATGAGTTGGCATAAACGGGAATAGACCAAAGGAGTGTTGGATCACCTATCCGATGGAGAAGCATGGAAGCACTTTGATCGAGAGTATCCAGATTTTACTTTTGATCCGCGTAATATCAGATTGGGTCTCTGCTTCGACGATTTTACCCCATTCGGACTTTCGAAATCCTAATATTCGTGTTGGCCTATGATCGTCACTCCGTACAATCTACTGCCTTGGATGTGCATGAAGACTCCGTATATGTTCCTTACCGTTATTATTCCAGGTTCGAACAATCCGAAAAGGAACATCGATGTGTATTTACAGCCATTGATTGATGAGTTGAATCAGCTGTGGGAAGTAGGTTCCAATGCGTACGATGTATCTAGAAAACAAAATTTTCAGATGCGGACAGCACTTGTGTGGACCATCAATGACTTTTCGGCCTATGATATGTTATCTTGATGGAGCACGCATGATCGTATTTCATGTTCGTATTGCATGGACCGCACTAAGGCTTTTCGTTTGAAATACGGAGGCAAACCATGCTTCTTCGATTGTCATCGACAATTCCTGCCGAAGGATCATCCGTACCGGGCTACAAGAGGTAAAAGATTTACAAAGAGCTATTGAAGAGCCTGCTACGGGCTACAAGTGTGATGGATTTGGTCGCACTCATAACTGGACGAAGAGGAGTATATTCTGGGATCTGCCATATTAGAGCACCAATCTGATTAGACATAACCTTGATGTCATGCATATCGAGAAGAATGTGTTTGACAACATAATTAATACTGTAATGGACGTAAAGGAGAAGACGAAAGACAATCCAAAGGCTAGATTGGACTTGGAAGAAATATGTAAACGTCCTGCATTGTATTTGATAGAGGAGGGGAATGGGAAGTTGAAGCAGCCTAAGATAATTTTCTCACTAGAGAAGGAGGATAAAATAAGACTTTGTAGGTGGATTCAAGGTCTAAAATTTCCAGACGGGTATGTTTGGAACTTGAGAAGGTGCATCGACCTCAAGGAGAACAAACTGACAGGTATGAAGAGCCATGATTGTCACGTATTCATGGAGAGGTTAATTCCGATTGCATTTCGGGAATTCTTACCCCAGGTTGTTTGGGATCCATTGACCAAGCTTAGCATATTCTTTAGAGATCTTTGTTCTACTAAGTTGCTCGTCGATCGTCTAGAAAAGCAGGAGAACGATATTGCGGTAATACTGTGCAAGCTCGAGAAGTTATTTTCTTCTAGATTCTTCGACTCCACGGAGTATTTGCCAATTCATCTTTCCTACGAGGCACGTGTTGGTGGACCCGTTGGTTATCGGTGGATGTACCCGTTTGAGCGACATTTGAACCACCTAAAGAGGAAGGTAAAAAATAAGGCTCGGGTCGAGGGTTCTATTTGTGAAGCCTATATTCTCGAAAAGATTACAAACTTTTGCTCGACGTATTTCAAACCTCATGTTGCTACGAATAGAACGAGGGCTCCGAGAAATGACGACGGATATCAAGAATCTAATGATGGAATACTGAAAGTATTCAATGCGTCCGGAAAGCCTTAGAGGAAAATGAAAAAGAGATATTTGAATGACGAAGAGCTAAGGGCTGCTCAGTTGTATATATTACTCAATTGTGACGAGGATAAAGTAGAGAAGCTATAGGGGTAAGTAATTAATGATGAGTTTACATCATCTCAATGTAATAGTATAAGCTAATATTATTGTACTAATCGACGGTTGCTTCGTTGTTTTTCAGCACATATAATGATGAGTTGAGGTCGGTTAGACCCTACCTAACAGACGAAACATTAGAACAAGAAATGAGACGTCATTTTTCTTCTTGGTTGAGCGAATATGTAAGCAACTCGGTAATTACTGGCCTCTTCTGATACAACTGTGCAATAAATAACTTACTATCTCTTCTTTGGTATTCAGGTCGATCGTCTAATTTCAGCAAAGATTGAATTAATTAGAACTCTTACCAAGGGACCAATTACTTTTGTTAAAATATGGCCAAGTTACTGTGTCAATGGCTTTAGGTTCAAGTTGACAAATGCTCTGATCAGAGACAGCTTCCGGGATCTTGATTCCACGAAAAACAGTTGTTTGTGTATCAAATCTTCGAACTACAAAGACGTCGATCCAGGAAATGATTTCTTTGGCATCTTACGAGAGATTGTGGAGTTGACATATAATTATGGCAGAGAACCAGCAAAGATCATATTGTTCAAGTGTAAATGGTTCGATCCGATTGAAAATCAAGATTAGAAAATTGACAAGCATGGTCTTGTGGATATAAACAACAAGCGTAGATATCAAGGCTACGAACCATTTGTCCTATCAACTCAAGCTCAGATCGTGTACTTCACAGCTTATCCGAGACGGGGAGCAACGAAGTCTGATTGGTGGGCAGTATGCAAGACTAAAGCTAGAGATACTTTTGATGTTGACAAAAAAACTTATTAGGAGAACGAGCTACCTCTTGTAACCAATATTTTTGATGTAGACTCCACAGAAGTTACGCATTACACGACTAATGTAGAAGATGTAGAATTATCCGAAGAGGAAGGCAAAGCCGACGAAGGCGAAGATGAAAGTGAAGATGAGGAGGAGGAGGAAGAGGAAGATGAGGTCGAGGATGACGAACAAGATGAATATTCTAAAAATGATTGAGAGAGATGTACTTTCATTTCCTTATTATGTAGAGTTGGTTATTATCTAGTTTTGTTTACTATCTGAACTTAGATGTTTCTTGTAGAATGTACTATCTGGACTTAGATGTTTCTTGTAGAATGTACTATCTGAACTTAGATGTTTCTTGTAGAATATACTATCTGGACTTAGATATTTCTTGTAGAATATACTATCTGGACTTAGATGTTTCTTGTAAAATGTATCATCATATGTTGTCTTGGTTATTATCTTGTCTTTGTTGTACTTTCATATTTCTAGTCCCTATTATTTGTTGTATCTCAACATATGTTGTTATTAGGTATGACAGGTCGTCGCGGATCGTTCCGCATGTCACGACATGGGGCACGGGGTACTAGTACTGGCAGAGGACAGGGTACTCCTTCGGTACCTCCTACTGGTACCGGCTCTGGATCCTCGTCACCCAGTACTCCTGTGTATCGGATAGTACCTTCGCCTGTCCCGGCGCTATGTGGCATATCTCCTGGGACGAGTAGTTCCAGGCCTGAGATTGCTCCGTCGTCTAGTATTCCTCCTGCTGATACAATGACGGAGACAGATGAGCAGATAGAGGAGGCTGAGCCGACGTCCGACCAGTATCATGCAGATGATGTATGTGCACCTCCGAAGGAGGTGAGGACGAAGATCTGGGCCGACGATACAAAGTAAGTGTTTTGGTTTATCATTTTTTTCCTGTGTTTATCATAAATTAACTTTTCTCATGAATATAATATATCTATATAGATATCGTCCCCCGTCGGTACAGAGACGCCTAGGCCACTTATTGAGGACTAATTATGGTGGTCCTTGGATAAACTACTCTAATACTCCGGACGAGAGGAAGGCCTACTGGCTTGTGCGCTTCAAGGTTAAAATATATTTACTTTTAACATGAATCAAATAATTTTTGCATATTATATATAACTGATAAATATTTGGTTTGCACTCTTCTAGGATATATTTTTCTATCCACCGCACTGGGTCGAGATGATCGAGGGAATATTTCCTGCCGTCGCTGCTAAGCTGATCCGCGATGCTATTAATGATCAGAAGACTCATGATCGTACCGAAAAGTCGATCCAAGGTTGGATCACCCCTGATCAGTGGGCTGCAATGAAGGCTCGATTCGATGAGCCAAGGTACAAGAAAAAGTCTGAGAAGGCCAAGGCGGCTAGGAAGCAGGGATCAAAGTGGTGCGGTGGGACGATTCCGATGACGGAACATTTTTGTCGTTTGGTATGTCTTTTTATTTCAGAAATATTATTTTAATACAAGTCCGATAAATTATTAAAATGTGATATATTTAATTATAGGTAAAGAGGGGTGGTGATGCCAATATGGTGATTGTCTTCCGGGCCACACATCAGAAGGGCGGAAAGCTTATTGACGAGAGGGCGGAGCAGGCCTATATAAGTATTACAATTCTATTTATTAATTTTAATACTTCGTGTTTGTTTTGATATAACTTAGTAAATATGCATGCAAATAGATATTCATGTAGTTAGTAATAATAAGTACATTAGACATTAGAAGTTATAGAGTATCCATTCTTTCTAGGCCGAGTTTCAACGACTTAAGGAGCGGGCAACTGCTAGTGCACCTGCTGCGGGAAAGGCCGATACTTCCTCGCAGCCCGCTCCAGCTCCGTCGGAGGACGATCTGTGGGTGATCGCCACTGGTGGTCTCCACAGGGGTACGTACTACGGTACGGGATCCTATGGCGCCCTAGTTGTGACACAGTCCTCTAGGACCTCTCCTGCTAGTGTGCATGACCCACAGCCCTCCCAGGAGTCTGCCCGAGTCCAGCAGATGGTGGAGTCTGTCCGTGTTGAGCTGCTATGACGGATCCAGGAGCAGCACCAGACGGACGATGCTGCACTCATAGCACGATTGGATACGCTCGACCGCAGCATTATGGAGCTCAGGGATATGAATGAGAGGACAGAGTAGGGCATCACTGATATTAGAGCATCGACAGAGCACAGCGTGACGGATCTGCAGGCATCACAGCTATCCATGGGCGAGAGGCTCACGTTGATGCAGGATTCGATGGTTGATAGCAGTACGAGGCTATTATCTAACATAGATTCCTACCCCAGCGACTAGCAGCGTTGGAGCATTATTGTCCTCCGGGTGCGCCTTCATCGTCGTCGACTCCGCCGGCGTCACTACCTCCGACTCCACCGACGTCACTACCTTCTTCATCGGTGACGATTTCACGGAAGGAGTACGAGATGTTCCTATCCTTGAGGCACGGTGGTGCCCCTCCTCCTCCAGATCCGCAGTAGTCCGAGTTATGACTGTTTTATGAGATTGTAGTATTTTTTGTGTGTGTTTGTTTATGTTGATTCAGTATTGGTTGTAGATTATTTGTTTGTGTAGACTTTTAGTATTGGTTGTGGATTTATGTGGATATTGGTTGTATACTTTGGATATTCGTTTACCGACTTTAGATATTTTAGTGTTCGTTGTGTTGGTATCTCATCATATGTTGGTTGTAGACTTTTACTCTTTTTTGTGTTGATTGTTATAATATTGTGATGTACCGGTGTTGAGTGTTCCACCGAAGGGGTCGGCAAACCCAGAAAAAAAATATGCTTGTGGTTTTTTTTGTTATTTATTGAACTGCAGATAGAAAATGTGATTCTGTGGACATTCTGTAATTTTTTTTTGTAATTTAGCGACGTTTACCGACGTTTAGCGATGCAGCTAAACGTCGATAAACGTCGGTAAGTCACCAGGTATACCGACGCTTACCAACGTAAGGTGGCATCGGTAAACGTCCCAGGATTTCCCTCGCCTATAGAGTCAGTGAACGTCGGTAAAAACTAGACATACATCGCTAACTGTTGCAGGATTCACCGACGTTGGCCGACATTTGAGACGTCGCCATATTTTCGACGGGGCGTCGGTGAACGTCGGTAAATGTTCCTGGATTATCGACATTTAATTACGTCGGTAAGCGTCGGTAAGAACGACGATTACCGATGTTTTGCCTGTTAGCGACATGGCTTTTCGCGACCACAGGAAAACATCGCTAAATACGTCGATAAAAAGTTTTAGCGACATTTTTTGTCATTTTAGCGATGTTTTCTGGCGTCGCTAATATGACTTATTCTGGTAGCCACCTCATTGACTAATATAGTGTGATGTACCACTGTCAAAGAATTTTCTTGAAAGATTGCATATTCTGTTCCGTTGGAGTAGATCCAAGCTGAAAGAAACACATGAATTATCTTGATACGACCCCTTTCTCCTAGCTAGCTAAGCTCAGTAGTGCAACCATGTAGAAGAGTGTGAGGGCTCAGTATGGAAAGTGCTCAGAGTATTAATAGCTACTAGCAGAGAGGCAGAGTATCATAGCTTATCAGCGTGCTTCAGAGCTTGGTCACATTATCGAACTACATGACCTGTCTAGTCAGCATGCCAGCTCATAATTCATTAACCAGTCAACATCTAGTCACCTGCAGGAAAGGCCAGATCATCAGCAAAATCAGTTACACAAGCTTACCTCACTAGTACAACTTATAAATAAGAGAAGGAAAGAATGAGTGGGTATAAGTGAAGAATTGTATGTTTTCTTTTTCCAGTTTAGAATTTGCTTTTCTTGTAATGTTTCCTTCTTCTCCAAACTATCAATAAAACCCCTTGTAATGTTTCCTTCTTCTCCAAACTATAATAAAACCCCTAGAATTTCTAGATCCCCAATTTTCTCTCTTCTACCTAGAATTTCTTTATTTTTATGGCTAATTCGAGCTTTACTCCTTCAGTATCCAGTCTTGGGGAAACAAGACCTTATTAATTGGTATCAGAGCCGATCGGTCCAAGTTAGGAAGTTAGTCGATCAGCGAGCTCGAACAGCCATGGCGTCCAGCCTGGCTCGTCGGAGAAGCAACGACGTCCGGCGAAGGAACTTCAGTATAGCTGGGGATCTCCTGGATATGGTTGGGGATCTCCTCAAAATGGTTTTGGATACACTCCGGCCATAGAGCTACCGCCACCGCCACTACCGCCTGACCCCTATGGTATATTTTTCGCATCTCCATCCTCGTACTATGCTTCTCCACCCATGGAACTGTACCAGTTGTCACGACCCGCACCCGCTTTTCAGGATGCAAATGCGTGTCCAATTCCAGCCTATGCCGCAGTATCGACGGTAGAACGCTATCTATCCCGCAATAAACAAAAGGTTATAAAATATAACTTTATTCGCTCATTCACAAAATTAAATCAAATTTACAATATTTATAAGTTTTACATTTTAAAAAAATACAATATCTCACAAATATTGAATCAACACTATTATCTAACTAGTCTTTTAGGATTTTGGCCTTCAATTACACCCGTATCTTCCCAATGCTAAGAGTAGTCGCGACTAAACTAAAAAATTGGTTTCCAGTCAGAAATGGAATGAGTACATTTCTAATAGCAGTTCCAATGATTGACAAAGTCTATAAATAGTGAATAGTAAAGAAATACATGATGAACAGACAAACACAGAATCATGAAACTGAACATAGAGTAAAAGCAGATAAGCATGGTAATAATGACAAGTGAGAACCATACTAAAGTTGATAAGACAAGCAACCAGCAATGTATATAAAGTGAAACCAGACAACTGTACCTATCTAGTGTGTTAAAATATCATTTTCGACATATAAACGACTAAAGATAAGATCCGGCCAACCGCACGTGTCGTGTGCGACTGCTATTCTCTATGTAAGACCAATATGATATATCTGGGTATATTTACATGTCTGCTAATGTATTTTCCGTTCGACTAGTACTAATGGATCCTATACAGGTCATGAACACGAAAATCATATATTAGTCACGAACATACTAATCACAAAATATAACATGAAAGGAATCCATAAATACTACATCGTTTAACCATAGTATCGAGAATCAACCAGAAATCAATGTACGACAATACTAA
Organism: Iris pallida; assembly: GCA_029216955.1. Taxonomy (NCBI): domain Eukaryota; kingdom Viridiplantae; phylum Streptophyta; class Magnoliopsida; order Asparagales; family Iridaceae; genus Iris; species Iris pallida. Next base: position 31,072 of record JANAVB010007529.1, on the reverse strand, counting down.
ACACATGAATCATAGAAACTATCAAATATAAAAACTATCAAAAAATGTACTCGCCTGGGGTCCTTAGCTGATGAAACCGATAGTACCATTGCGTTCAGGATAGTCCGATTGCTAAGGTCGTTGTGAAGAAGTCCGCATTGGCAAGAAAATATGAACATTCGATTAGTCATGATTAGGGACAACTTAGTCTAAGAGAGAGCGAGAGATATGATTTTGAAAGAGTTTATTCCCTAGCCAATGTATATATATAACTTTTAGAAACTTTTTATATATTTATGAATATAGGAGTTTACTTATAAGAATCTATAATTTTATATAAGTGTCCATATATTTATTTGGAAAAATATATAAACTATTTAGAAACACCTTTAGAGCATAATAAATATTTGAAACCCATTTAAGAAAATACTTATAATATTAGAAACTATATTTTTACTAGCAAAATACTTTTTAGAAAACTGCATAAAAATCTTGAAAATATTTAGGGCAAAATCTAATTTTGTCGATCACACTTTTGGGTCAAAACTATATTTAAAATACTATAAAATAATATAGCAATATATTTAAACACAATATTTTGTTACCAATAGTTTTGAAACTATATGCCTAAATATCATTAATAATTTTCAAAACCCATAGTGATAATGAAATTAACAGCTAGTAATAATAACATCATAATTCTCTGAAATACTTAAGGATAATAATAATGTATAATGTATATATACAAATATACTTACTGTTTCCAGAATAATATGATCATATTAATAACAAGATGACCAAAAATCTGCTTGCTGTTTCCCAAAGTATACAGTACATTTATTTATAATAATAGTAAACAAGCTAAACCTTCTTTTTAATAGAAATATGATTTAGAATAACATTTATATAGTTTTTAGAAGATATATTCAACTTAAAATTCAAATAGGCTTATATAGTCTCAAAGCCCAAATCTAAAAGCCCAAATTCATTTACAAATCCATTATTATTTTTCCAAATAACAAATAATTAATAATAATAATAATAGTAATAAATATTAATAGCAGCATTGAAACTGTGTTGTAAGGCTATAACCAAAGTAATAATAAAACAACCAAAGTAAATCCTTAAATGTAAAATATTAATAAACTATATTGGTATATAATAACAACAGAGAAAACTTTTAACTAAACGTTAGAAAGGAAGAAAATAGGGTGCAACATGCATTAAAGAGAGGTGAGCAAAAACCGAGAAAGAGTGTATTGGAGCTAACTGGAGTGAGAAAGCTTCTCTCTCAGAAAATAACAAAGGAAGAAGAAGTTGAAGAAGACAGGAGAAGAAGGAAAGCTTCCTTACCAAACCTGACGTCGGTCCGGCCTCAGCGAGGTGGAGTGGTGCTGCTCACCGCGGTAGATCGATCTGGAAGGGAGGGGTGGTGGGGCTCACCCAGATTGACCAGCGGACTGCCGACAACGCATGTCGTCGGTCACTGCGCTGTGCTTGCCAGCACGTGGCCACGACGGTCTGGGTCGAGGCGGTGTTTCGGCGCCTGGTTCGGAGGTGGGCGACGACCAAGGGTTCGAGGTCGACAACAGTTGTTGGCGCCGGTGGTGCATCCGTGGCAGGGGCGTGGAGAAGATGAGTTTTCAGGCGGGGCATGACCGGCAAAATGACGCTAGGAGCAGCGTACAATCACGGGACGAGGCGCTGCAATGTTGACCATGGTGGTAGCACCGTACTGGTGTCACCGAGTCAGGTCTGGGCGTCTGCTGGATCAGCGGGGTCAGGGCTAGAGAAAATTAGGGTTAGGGTTTGACTCTCTGATTTAGGGAAGAACATGAGGAGGTGGTAGTGAAGATGGTGACGACGATGGTCAACGATTGTGGTGTTGCCCTGCAAGATGACAGCGGTGGTCGAGATGGAGGCATGGGAGAGTCGACTGTGGTCGTTTGCAGGGATCGGTTAGGGTTAGGGTTAGAATTAGGATTATGGTTCCCTAATTTGGGAATTAGGGTTAGGGTTTTAGGATGAGGGGAATAGGGTTAGGAAATTGGGGGATTTATGTTGAATTGGAGATGAGAAAAACTTATGGAGAAGCAAAAGGAACTCCCCTTTATGTAGGAGTCAAAAGTCAAAACTCCTAGATCAATAAGGCTTAAGATTTTCCAAGATAATCCTCCCATAAATTTAAATTAAATCAAATAGAATTTAAATACGAATTAGTCTAATCATAATATGAAATTAATTTAAACTAGTATTCAACATTATCCATAATTTAAATCATATAAATTAAATCCGAAATTAAATAATTGATTATCATAAAATATTTAAATATAAATTCGATATTATCTAACAATTTAAATTATTGAAATCTAAATCCAATCATTAATTACTACAATAATTTAAATTAACTTTTAGTATTGTCAAATAGTATGAATTTAAGTCTAGCTCAAATAAAAGATAAACATAATATTTTAAGGTAATAGTTAATATTTATCAAAATAATTTAAACCACATATAAACTAAAATGAAATCAATAATTGATTATCACTTATATGTAAATAATAATTGATGTCATTGAATAACCTAAAACATGTTTTTGTTAAATCAAAATTCTACAAAATATTCTATGAATGCAAAACTATTTAAGCCAATAATTTGGAAGTCCACAGTTGAAAACATCTTTTGAACGTCAATTCAAGATAACTATTTATTTACAAAAATAATATTTTCAAACCATAATTCTAATTAGTTTTTTTTTCTGAAATCAAATATAACAGAAAATCACAGTTATACGATTCGAAGAAAGTTATTTTCGAAACAGGATTTTCAAATAAATAAATAAATAAATTTTTTGAAAATTTCGGAAATAGAAGTTACAAATCTACGCACCTTAAAAAAAATTTCGTCCTCGAAATTTAAAAGGGCACGATTAGGTTTGACTAAGAATGTAATCAAGAAAATGATTTGATCAATGACCAAATGAGCTAGATCGTGAATAGAATTGAATCCTTAAGAAAAGATACTACGTGGCGCGATTAACGTATAGTTAAAAGGATCTTGTCACAATGGTAAGGATATAAAGAAAATATGATTAGTTTAAACAAGAAAAAGTCGTTAGGCACGATTTACTGTTGGAATTATATAGGCATGGTCAACGATCACAATTTAGACAAAGTCTAAACATGGTCAAAATCACTTAGATACTGCTAAGATGTAGTCACGATCAAGGTTAATCATGCAAGTCATGATCAAAATTAAAAGTTGGCACGAGCATGAATATGATCAAAATAGTTATGATCACAATGGAACAAAAATCTAAACATTAGCAATAATACAGTTTGAAATATAGGCACGAATATGACTATAGTCAAATAGTTTAGTCACGATCAAAATCGTTTAGGAACGATTAACATTCAAATTTGTTTGGCACGATTAACTCGATTAACTATTTAAACAAAATTGTTAGGCACGATTACATAATCAAAATCTAAAAAATTTGTGAATTAACACAATCAAAATGTAATCAAAATAGTCTAATTGCGATCAAAAGTCGTTAAGGATGATCCAATGTAAAACCCCCTAATTTTAAAATATTTGAATTGATTATTAATGTGAAATTTTAGCTGAGACAAAAGTAAGAAATAATTAGAAGATATGCACATGTGTGTGTATATATATATATTTAAATATATTATTAGAAAAGAAATTAAATTAGAAAGAAAATAAGAAAAATAATTTAAAAAGAAAAATTATTAAATTAAAAAGGGAAAAAAGGTAATGAAATAGAAAAAGAAATGAAAAAGAATAAAAAAGAGAGAAAAAAGTACTGTAGCCACGCTACAGTACATGCAAGGGGCCGACCCCCCTAGCCCGAGCACAGTGCCTTCGTGAACGAAAATTTTTCGTGGAAAAATTCAAATCCAAAAACGATCAAATTCTCCATCAATTTGAACCAAATCTTTTCCTATTAAATCCTAATTAGGTTCTCTACTAGATTAACCCAAATCCAAATCAAAAACTTAATCAAATCCTATCCAATTTCGGATTTAACCCATATATACCATAAAAACCAAAAATTTTCTTTCTTCCAAATTCTTCCTCGATTCTCCACGAAACTTCAATTCCTTGCCCCCGAGCCTTGCTGTCGTCCCTGCGCAGCTACACCACCACCTGTACCTCGCCGTCGACCGCCACATCGTCGAAGAACGGAGGAAAACCGAGCCACAAAACAGGACACTCTGTTTCGTAAACACAGCAAGGTACCCATCTTCGAATCATGATTCCTCCATGTTCGTTCATTCGTTTTGGCTTCTACGAACTTCTTTGCGAAGACCACATGACCCTCTTCGAGATCCTCCAGGTGGATTTCAAAACGACCCATCGACTTGCTCGAAAAATCGAGACGAAGTTGAAGAAAAACCTGTTTTCTAAACTGTTTTAAAACGACAACTTGGAAGCCAATTTGTGATCTGTACATTAAGGTGTCGTAGAAACTAATTGAAAACAGTCAAATACAATATAACCGTGTTTGCAACGCACCTGTTAAACCAACTTTTCGATTATTATCCACAATTTTATTCAGTGTTGTAATTGACAGAAAAACTGCCTTAAAAGTATTAAAATTTTTGAAATTTTCCCGATACGGCATGCGCCTCGACAAACCGGGCGTCATGGTCATGCACTATACGTATCGAAAGGTGCGTATGGATGTTGCCGACGTGTGAGAACTGACGGAACCCGATTTCGTTACGTGTGCGCGACAAAATCAGTGCGTATCCGTCGAGATACCCCGTATCGACCTTTTGTAAACTTGGCCATAACTTCGTACACATTCGTCGGATCGACATGAAACTTACGCCATGAGGACCCAATCATTTTTCTGGTTCTGTGTCGAGTTTGGTCCGATTCTGAGAAGGTCGACCGGAATGCCTATTTGGTGGGCCCGTGATCCGCTCTAACGGACGAATTTATGCACGGCCCGTCGGAATTCAACTTTGGACACACGGTTGGGTTCGTCTCCTCAAACTGGACCCGTAGACCTGTAGTATGACGACTTTATAGATCATAAATTTTGGCACGCGTTTTGGTACAAAACGGGTCCAAAGGTAGACATCGTTTTGATCCAAAATTACGATTTTGCCCCTATTCCAGAATTGGACTTTTGAACAGGCATTTCCTAGATATATCTTTTACATCGGGAACGTTCTTGATGTTTGTTTTAGTATCCGGAGCCGTTCGTGGATTTTGAGGTTTCTTACTGACGTGATTGATTGCTTGGAGTTGCTATTTCCGTACTGCCAAGCAAGATACCTTGCTATCTTAATCTGTAATTTACTTATTCTTATTTTTCAGTTATTTATATTCAACATTACATATTTTTGTTAGTATTATATCACTGTGCGTCCAAGTCACACTTGGGTGCAAGCGACTCTATCGATCGTTTTCTTGCTTTTGTTTTATTCTATTACATTGACTTAGTCTAGTGATCACCCATTTGATGATGAGGAATTGGTATATCTCATACGGCCTTGATACCTACTTTACCACGTATTGTGAGTCACATATAGGACATGTACTCGCGTAGTCGGCCGGCCACCGATACGTATGAGGCGTGCGACAACTGCCAATAGAATTGCATGCTAGTGGACTTGGCAGTTACTAGAGGTTCATATGAGTCATGGATGTGACTCCACTAGGATGGGATAGAAAGAACAGTTCCTTGATGTATGGGCTACATATACATTGCTATTGTACCTGAAGCTCTGCTGGAGACACAGGTTCATCTTACTATTACTGATTTCCTTTGACGTTCATGGAGCGTTATGGACGCTTTCTTGCTGATTCCCTCTGACGTTCACCGAGCATTATGGACAGAAACGACTGGTTCCCAAAGGAAGGGACGATGCCACTGCTATACAGCCCGAGTACCCATATATGAAGGATTGTTCTTTATTGCATATTCACTATAGTACGGTTAGACACCATATTGCATGCATCCCTTTATTTTCTATTATATATCACAGTTTATATGTCATGGTATTTTCTTGTATCTTGCTACGTCACTCTGAGGACTTGCTTATCTCTCCAGGATTAGACGATTTTCCACATGAGTACGGAGCGACATTGGGTCCATCTTTTGTGGGCGACGAGGCGTTTCCCTCTGACATTTAGCTCTATCCTTATCTTTGATATTATTGAGACTATGTAGTGGACATCTTATGTTTCTTCCTTTTTTTTTTCTATTTTGCGGAGGTTGGACTCCGATCATTTGAGACTATTTTTATAGCTGTTTGGAGTGGGTATGTCCAGCCCGGCTATCTCTTTGATACACTTATTATTTATTAGACTCTTATTTATTTTGTGTTGAGCTGTGAAGAGATTAGATTATATTATTCTGGCCTGTGATTATATTATATTTACAGCTTATATACATATACGTGGATTCTATATATTGGAGTATTCTTCGTATATGTGCAGCTGGCATGTTTACGTACTCGGTCCTAAGTATTTTGGGACTGTGGCGTTACATAATTTTGTGGTGGCCCAAGCAGGTCAGAAAATATTGTTGGGTTACATGACTGTGCCCAACAAGCCTGCATATAGGAATAGGAACAGTATCTCATCCAGAACTACTACCTCCTTTGACTTCCAATCTCTTCAAAATTCCTTTGATTATTTGATTTACCTCATATCTTGTCACGACCCGCACCCGGGTATACGGTACGAATACGTGGGCCACGCCCAGCCTACACCGCGGTATCGGCGGTAGAACGCTGTCAAGTATACTATACTAACTACAACTTCTAAAGATCCATAACTAGAAATGTACTCATGTCACATCACGAAACTAAGGAAGATAAGACAAGAAATAATAACAATATCACTAGAAAAACTAGAATCTATACTGATCATAAGACAGGAAAATAAAGAAGGAACAACAAGACTAACTAAGGAAAAACTACCAGGCAACTCACATAGAGGAACAGTGTGAACCACCTCAGCTAGAATCATCCTGCAGTCCAACAAATGTGGCACAACTACTTCTAAAATTTTGTCAACATATTCAGTCAGGATGGAACGAGCACAAATCTCAAATAACAGTTCTAATTATACGATATTGAACATGTAGCAGTAAATAGAGAGAATATACAAGAAATCATGAAATGTACATGTGAGTATCATGGCAAGGTAAGCTGTAAATCTAGAGCTAGAACAAGGCAAGTAAAACTGATCATGGCATGTACAAGAATCAAGAATCATCTATCGAAGTGTGTGAGTACTAGTTTCAACATGTGGCCGGCTTGGGTCTTGTACAAGGTCTACTGGCCTGGTTAATCATACGTGGGGTGTATGATTAACACTCACAAGATCTACAAGAACAACAAGGTGGCTAATGACCACACATCTACACTAATACTCCCTATCCCCGACTAGTATAGTGGATCCAACCATGACACATCATGACACACGATTCTCCGAGAGGGTAGCTAGCCTTCGCAGGAATCGTGTCTATACAATGCACAAGGAACAAGAAAGACTTGCACAAGATATACCAAGGAGAGCGAGGAACAATATCTTATGACGGGATCCAGGGAAATACCAATCCGTGTGAACAATGTGTCAAGAGAACAAGGGTATCTACACTAAATACAAGAAACATAGACGATATCATAAAACAGAAATATTATCAGAGAATGTACTCGCCTGGGGTCCTGCTGTCAATATGAATTAGGGTTCAGAGTAAAACCACAGACCTAAAGATGAAATAATACAAGAGCTGATCAGGGTCAAAAGACATACTAAACATCTAGGTCAAACTAAGTCAAACTAAGACAAACTGGGTCAAGGTTGACGTGCAGTTGACTTTGGGTCAACTGGTCAACTCTGGTCAACTCTAGGTCAAACTTGACTAACGTTGACTAACAGTTGACTTTGGGTCAACTGGTCAACTCTGGTTTAGTTCTAGTCAATCCTAGGCTACGGTTGACTTTGGTCAAAATAGTCAACTGTGGTCAACCAGGGTCAAAACTAGTCTAACCTAGGTCAAATGTTGACTCTATTTCGACGTTCAGTCAAAGTAGTCAACCAAGGTCAACAAGGTAAAAGCTAGTTTCTATAAACATCTACAGGGTCAACACATTCAATTTTAGTGATTGTGAAATCACCGGAATCGATGGAACTCAAAATACCACAAAAGGAGAAGGATTATAATAATAGGGTAAAAACCTACAGATGTTGTCGGATGATAAAATAAATATCACCAACGTGTCCAGAATGGTCAAATCAGCTAGGATAGCCCGTCCAAAAGTCCAATTTGGACACAGGGGCAAAACGATAATTTCGGGCCAAAATGATGTCCGTCGTTGTACACACTTTGCACCGAAAAATGTGTCGAAATAAAAGTGCACAAAACCTAACAAATTATATATCCACAAATCCAGAATGACGATACGAACCCAACAGTATATCCAGAATTGGATTCCGTTGACTCGATCTCAAATTGGTCCGTTGACCCGGACATTTGAAACCGATTTGCACGAAAAAGCGTGTCGGAGCCAATGTCCTCAAAATTCAGCAAATTATATGTCAACGAGTCCAGAATGACGATACGAACTCAACGGTATATCCGGAATTGGATTCCGATGAGCCGAACTCAAAATGACACGTTGACCCGGATATTGGTATCCGACTTGCACCGAAATGCGTGTCGGAACCAATGTCCACTAAAACCTAGCAAATTATATGTCAACGAGTCCAGAATGACGATACGAACTCAACGGTATATCCGAAATTGGATTCCGATGAGCCGGTGTCAAAAAGTCCCGTTGACTCAGAAAATGGGACCCGCTTTGCACCGAAATTCGTGCCAGGGCCCACGTTCTCCAAATCAAGCAAACTTTATATGAAAACATACCAGAACGACGCCACGAGTCTACTGGTGGTGTCAGAAATTGAATTCGGAGTCCCGAGTTCAAAAATAGAATTTTACAAGTGTAACACTAAGAATTCGAACGGCCAACTTTGGCGTCGAATTCGACCGACCTAACAAGCTCAAACTGAAATGAAATCTAAAGGGGGCAGGAAGAAGGTTATACCAGCTGTGCACCGGAACTGGTAGCGCGCAAAACGGAGCTGCGATGATGAAGATACGAACCCGCAAAGTTGGCATCGCAAAACTGTCCAAAAATAGTACAAATTAAAACGTCAACTTGGTGGCCGGTTTTGATGTATCAACGACAAAATTAACGGGTGAAATGTGACAGAGGTGAAGAGGGATATACCGAGATTGAGATGGAGCGAAGAAATCGTCGATCCAACGGTCGGATTGTCCAAATAATTCGCACGAAGTTACTGCGACGGAGCGCGAATTCTGGAATTTCTCCGCGCGCGCGTCGGCGGGATTCCGTGCAAAACGCACGAATCGCCTACGTGGCTCGTCGGGGAGGTTGAGGACGGCGTAGGGGAGATCGCCCAGGGGTGCGCCCGACCTAGGGGGCCTCGGGGGCCGTGCGGTGCCGGCCACGGCGGCGCGCGGCGGCGGCGGTGGCGGTGCGTGCACGCGCTGCAGCTGCTGTTGCGTGCTGTCGCAGCTGCTGCTGCTGCTGTTTGCACAGCGGGGGCGGTGGCGGTGCTGGCCTGTGCAGCAGCGCTGCGACGAGGTCGACGGCGAAGGTGAGGTGGCACTGGTGGAGGAGGTTGGGTTGATGATGAAGAAGATGTTGATGATGGTGGTGATGTAGTTGTGGAGATGGTGGTGCATGGTGGTGGTGATGTGTTAGGGAGGAGGAGAAGTCGGGGAGGAGGAGATGGTGTTGCTCATGGTGGTGGTGATGCTCGGCTAGGTGGGGGGCTGTCGGCTGTGGTGAGGGTGGTGGTGTGTTGTGTGTTTAAATAAGGGAGAGAGAGGAAGTGAGTAAAAGGAGGAGAGAGAGAGAGAGACTTTAAATATTAGAAAGAGAGGGGGGGGAGTGTTGTACCAGTACGGGAGAGAGAGAGAGGGATGATGTGAGGGGGTGAGAGTAAGAGAGAGAAATTAGATATTTAGGGAGGGAGAGAATATATATATATATATATATATATATATATATATATATATATATATATATATATATATATATATATATATATAAAATATATATATATATATACACATGAGATATTTAAGATATTTAATAAGTAGAGAGAAAGAAATATTTTCAAAATAGGAAAATCTTGTGGGGTAATTGAGCAGTCATGAGAGGGCAACATGGGGCTGGGGTTGGGTTCAGTGGAGCCGGGTTGGGCCAAAATCGGACAGGGGCAATATTCGAATTAAAATGGGTGTTTATAATCATGGACAAATAAGTAGCATGCGGGGGCTCAAATAAATGGGACACAAGTGTCAGACGGGTAGTAGGCTTCGTGTGGGCCATGTCCCTATTTGGGGTCGACTAGGTTGGGTTGATGTCGGGCCCAAAAATTAAATGGGAAATTAAATCAGGTTTTACGGCAGATATTTAATTGGCCTAAATTGAACCGAAAGTTGTGCGAAGGAAATGGAGCACAAAATGGAGTGTCTGAGTGGGACACGAAGGTCATGGGTGAAGAGCGTCTCGAGTAGATCAGACATGACAAGTTGGTTTCGAGAAAATGACTAGTCTGGTGCTCCTAAATTAAAAGTCATGGTAACGCGCATATGATGATCAAGGAAAAGAGTGGGAATTCAATTAATAATTAAATGGTCTAATATTGACCCGAACTTGCGCGATACAAAAGGAGCACAAGGGAACGAGTTCTAGTGGGACACGATATATCAACATGAAGATAATCTCGTCTACTACAAAATCCAAGAAGGAAGTTTCCAGAGACTGACATCCATGATGCTCTAGAATTCCAAGTCACGGTAAAGAGCATTAAATCAAATGATAACAAATAATAATATTTATTCAAAATAATTGATTTACAAAATTGAAAAAAAATAAGCCCTAAATTCAGGGGCTTACAATCCTTCCCACCTTATAAAATTTCGTCCTCAAAATTAAAGGTTGGTAGTGGGGTTAAAACATGATAGAATTTAGGCAATATTTTAGACACGATCCAAGAATGACGAGTTTTGCACGATCAAGATAATCGATTCACAACTGTTCAGGCACGAAGAGGGATTTGGCACGATAGAATCATGATATGAACAAATTTATGGTTATCAGGGCATAATCAAGGATAGTATGAAGCCTAATCGTGATTGGAATAGAATTTAGTCATTTGCCGGAATTGAATCGAAAGTTTAAAGCACGAGTGATGATAGCATTGTCCAATCATGATAAAAATAAATAGTTTAGTCTCAGCACGATTTAAATTGATCAAATTTTGAGTAAATCAGAATTTGGGCAAGATGGAGAACAAAATCAACGAAGTTTGGACACGAGCATCTAAGAAGGAAATCATCATGCGATGAGGAAGAGAGAGAGAAAAAAAATGATAAATAAGAAATAATGGTAGGAATTATCTTGCTCAATTGGTAAAAGAAGTGAATCAACTTAAGATATGACCTTTTAACCATACACGTCTATCCAAAATCATGTTGCCAAAATTTACGCCACGCCAGTAAACATAGCTACAATAAACGATAGAGTCCATAACTAAGGTATACACCCTATAATCATGTCATCTAGATTTCTCGCCACGCTAACCGGTATGGCTGCAAGAGAATCTAAATAACATAACTAGGATAGTATATCTAAATCAGGCTCCATGTCCTTGTCTTGCTAGCTAATATGACTGCGATGAATTCTAAACTCCATAAGTAAAGTAGACATTTACTGTTCTCATCGTCCTCATCCAAAATATGTTATTAGGATATCTTAACTCAATTCTTAAAAGAATTATCCGAAATAAAATCAAAGGTCAACAACGAATATTAAGATTCAAATTTCAACAACAAGTCAAGGGTAAGTTAATAGAAACAACGGAAACAACTTCCGAGATAGGGTTCAGAGGAAAATCTCAAGGAAAGTCCCGAGTGTACTGCTTAGGTCAAGATAGAAAATGGTGAAATATAATCTAAAACAAACCTCGACCATGATACGAGGTTGGTAAATCATATTCTCTCCCCAACCTAGATGATAAATAAGTCCAACTCATACCTTCCCTCTGGGTCCACAAACTCATCCCAAGAAGGAATAAAGTTTGATAAGGACAGATATTTCAGAAATCACGACGAATGGAAACAAGTGGAAAAATATTTGAAAGCCTTCGAAATAAGATTCCCAGGGGTCATCCCTAGAATCTACCAAGAGTTCCTAATATGTGATGGAGTACCAAAATCCTAAAATATTTTATTACTCAACCTTAATCCTAGGGCAGGCTCGCAGTAGTACAGAAAAGCTCAAGTACTACCACGACTTTGCATTAATTGCAAAGACTGACCTGTATGGGTCACCACTAAAAACGTGTCACGACCCGCACCCGGGTATATGGATACGAATACGTGGGCCACGTCCAGCCTAGGCCGCGGTATCGACGGTAGAACGCTGTCAAGTATACTATACTAACTATAACTTCTAAAGATCCATAACTAGAAATGTACTCATGTTACATCACGAAACTAAGGAAGATAAGACAAGAAATAATAACAATATCACTAGAACAACTAGAATCTATACTGATCATAAGACAGGAAAATAAAGAAGGAACAACAAGACTAACTAAGGAATAACTACCAGGCAACTCACATAGAGAAACAGTGTGAACCACCTCAGCTAGAATCATCCTGCAGTCCAACAAATGTGGCACAACTACTCCTAAAATTTTATCAACATATCCAGTCAGGATGGAACGAGCACAAATCTCAAATAACAGTTCTAATTATACGATATTGAACATGTAGCAGTAAATAGAGAGAATATACAAGAAATCATGAAATGTACATGTGAGTATCATGGCAAGGTAAGCTGTAAATCTAGAGCTAGAACAAGGCAAGTAAAACTGATCATGGCATGTACAAGAATCAAGAATCATCTATCTAAGTGTGTGAGTACTAGTTTCAACATGTGGCCGGCTTGGGTCTTGCACAAGGTCTACTAGCCTGGTTAATCATACGTGGGGTGTATGATTAACACTCACAAGATCTACAAGAACAACAAGGTGGCTAATGACCACACATCTACACTAATACTCCCATCCCCGACTAGTATAGTGGATCCAACCATGACACATCATGACACACGATTCTCCGAGAGGGTAGCTAGCCTTCGCAGGAATCATGTCTATACAATGCACAAGGAATAAGAAAGACTTGCACAAGATATACCAAGGAGAGCGAGGAACAATATCTCATGACGGGATCCAGGGAAATACCAATCCGTGTGAACAATGTGTCAAGAGAACAAGGGTATCTACACTAAATACAAGAAACATAGACGATATCATAAAACAGAAATATAATCAGAGAATGTACTCGCCTGTGTAGACCTTTAAAAATGACAGTCACGCTGAGTTGATCAAGACAGAGTCAAAAGTCACGCTCAGTTGATCCAGACAATATTTTATAAATCACGCTGGGAGACAGCTCATCATTTGTCAGAGAGTCATTATGACTGACAGTATGACAGTCGAAGAATGTCTCTTCGTATGCCATGTATGCACAGAACTCGAGGGATCACCGTCGTCTATTGCGTGACTTTCAAAATCTTCTTCAGCAAGACTCAGCCTTCATCGAGTTGGCGTACCAAAAAGGGTTTCTTGTCATTTAATGCGACTGACAAAGTAATCACTGTCAGAGATTTTGTGTCAGTCAAGACACGCCAAATCAAGACAGCTGGCAGTCCTATCTCAAGTCTGCGTGTATCTTTGAGTTCTTCACCTCAAGTTTGCGTGGATTCGGAAGTTTTCTTCCTCAAGTCTGCGTGGATTTTAAAGCTTTTTGCCTCGAGTCTGCGTGGATCCTGAAGCTTCTTGCCCCAAGTTTGCGTAGATTTTGAAGCTTTCTACACCGAGTTTGCGTGGATTTCGTCTTCAACAAGTCTGCGTAGATTTTATCAAATTGGAGTACGTGGCAGCCATGCCACTGATCTCTCACCTGCGTGTCCTGTAACTTGCACACGACTCATGCATGATTGCCATGTGTCCAACAGTTACAGGCCACGTCCAGTAACTGCTCACAACCTTGCGTATGTTAAATCCTGCGTGATTTTCAACTAAGCACAGGCTGTGAAGACAGTTATCTTTTCAGTTTTATTTTCGACTCTATAAATAGAGTTCTTTTTCTCATTCATTGTACATATAAACTGATATCTACTGTCAAAATTTTGAGAGCTTTTCTTCTTCGCATAGTCCAAGGGATAAAGCGATCGTCTTCTAGATCGGATTCCCACAGTTGTAAATTTCCCAGAAACACAACAAATAAAGAGAATTTCTTTATGGAAAACAAATTGGCGACTCTGCTGGGGAAAACCATCTCCTCTTCTGAGATGGCAACAACTCAATGCGATACTTCGTCAATCGGCTCGATAAAGAAGGTGATGACGATCAAACTCGATCAACTCGCCTATGAAAAAATGCAGCGGGCTAAGGGTGGCAAGCCCACTCCAGCCTCCATTACCACTGCCAAATCGAAGGGACACTCTGTCTATGTCCCTAAGGATCAGTTGGTAGTCAATGGTAAAGTCTCTGCCATAGTGTCTACTCCTAACACTGGTAAGAACTCTACTGCAAGCACGCACACTCTTGTGCGCTCGAAGATGACAGCATTCAAAAGTCATGCTGACAGCACTGGTTCTTTAACCAAGTCTGTTCCAGTGTGCAATCTCACACCCAAAAGTCACGCTGACAGCACTGGCTCCTTAGCCAAATCTGTTCCAACGTGTCTCTCTAAAACCAAAAATCACGTTGACAGTACTGGCTCCTTAGTCAAATCTGTTCCAGCGTGTCTCTCTAAAACCAAAAATCACGTTGATAGTACTGGCTCCTTAGCCAAATCTGTTCCAGCGTGTAATTCTAAAATCAAAAGTCACGCTGACAGTACTGGCTCTTTAGCCAAATCTGTTCCAGTGTGCAAATTCAATCCCAAAAATCACGCTGACAGTACTGGCTCCTTAGCCAAATCTGTTCCAGCGTGCAAATTCAACTCTAAAAATCACGCTGATAGTACTGGCTCCTTAGCCAAATCTATTCCAGTGTGTAATCCCACATTCAACAGTCACGCTGACAATACTGGCTCCTTAGCCAAATCTGTTTCAGCGTGTAATTCTAAATTCAAAAGTCACGCTAACAGCTCTGGTTCTTTAACCAAGTCTGTTTCAGCATGTATTTCATCCAAGAAGAATGGCTCTTTAGCTATCTCTTCTTCTTTACCAAGTTCTCCTAGAACTGGGGGTGGTCTTCCACACAAAGTTCCTTCGAAAAGGAATAACTCTTTAGTTGTTTCTTCTGCTCCTGTAGTTTTTACTTCAGGAACAGCTTTGACTGACACTTTTGTTAGTCAAAGGAAAGGAGATGGTCTTTTGACTACTTTTCCTTCTGGACATTCTATGTCTCAAAACTTGAATGAGTCTAAGAAGAAACAATCCTTAATGTCTTCTTCTATGACTTCTTCAAATTGGGCACAGAATTTGTCCATAAAAGAGGGTCTGTTACCAACTCCTAATCAAAGGGATGGTTCAACTCTTCCTTCTCTGCAAATATCCAGATCAATGGAAGAAAAACTCCTTGTGTTACCTACAACTGATCTAAGAACAAAACTGAACACTTCTGGCGTTAAGAAACTATACCAGTTGGAAACAAGGATAAGAGATCCAGATGCAGAGTATGCAAGAAACTATGTGGCTCATATTAATCACTCTCTGTATAATCAAGAGCCATCAAGACCCAAGAACAGGAAATATACTCCTCAATCTTCACAAACAGATTTACGAGAACATCTTCAACAGAAGAGAAGGAGTAATTCTATGACAAAAGATCATGCTGAATGTGACTTCTATCCAAGAGTCATAATTCAGTGCAGATGTCAATCAATGGTTCAAAACCATGGTGATCATGAATGTGACTTCCAGCCGAGAATCACAATGCAATGCAGATGTCAAACTAAACGACAATCTGTCTTTAATCGGATTCAGTGTGAACCTATGCCTGATGAAGATGAGCCTTTGTTTGCTTCTGTCAACATGACCTCTCGGGATGCTGGGGGTACAGATGATAGTCCAAATGGAGTATATAGAAACACCAGAGCAAGAGTCTTAGCTTCTAGTCAAAGAAATTTGATCTCTGTAGATGATTCTAAATTTCTGGGAGAATCTAATTTCCCACCTCTTCCTACTGGGGGTAGTTCTCCTCTAACTGACTTTGATGCACGAAGCAGTGATTCAGAGCATACAATATCCACAAGTTCATCAATAATCCCTCGTACAGTCACAACATATATGGTTGATGGGAATACTGACGAACCTTCTTCTTCCATGACTCCTCAAGAACAAAGAATTACTTCTTTGGAACAGCAAATGAGGTCTATGGCTGATAATATGAAGTCAATGTACGAACTCATGGCAGCCCAACTGCAAAATTAACAGACTGTACCAGAAGCTACACCAATTGACACTGGTGTAAGTCCAGTACATGTTTCTCCAGCAGTCTAGTCCAATACTCCTGGGCAAGTTCAACCAGTTCCTAGTCTCTCTGGAGCTGGGGGTAGTGCTTACAATGCTGTTCCCCCTCCCAACTATTCTCTACAAGCTACAACTCCACAATCCTCCGGAGTTGTTAATGAAGAATTGAGGAATCTCAAAACTCAATTCGAGGCATTCAAACAGAAAGATGGTTTACAAAGGTTAGGCATCAAGCAACCTTATCCGATCGAATGGAAGCAAGTATCGTATCCTCCTAAATACAAGCCTGCTACTATCTTATTCTATGATGGAACCACTTCTCCAAGTCAATTTATTAATTACTTTGAAGTGATGACTGACCAGTTGCAACCAAGTGATGCCCTCCTTACTCGGGTATTTATTGGATGTCTCAAGGGAACTGCTTATGAATGGTATAGAAGTCTCCCAGATGGGTACATTACTTTATTTGCCGGTTTCAAATAGATGTTTCTTGAACGGTTCTATGAAGGGCTCAATGACATGACTATGTCTGCTCTTATTAGAATCAAGCAGAAAAATAATAAAACTACAGAGGATTACATTGAACGGTTTCGAAGAGAAGCTCTGAAGATGCCTCTTGGAACTCCTGATGCTGTCACCATTGACACATGTAAATCAAACTTGTTGCCAATCATCAGCATGTGGACAGGATCCACCCAATTTCAAGACTGGCCTTCTTTCATAGTTAGTGCCAAAGCTGCAGAAATTAGTGCTGAAACCTTCAAAGGCTTAGGAGTGCAGATGACTCCTAAAGAAACAGGTCAAGGTGCTAACAATAAAAATAATGCTCGCAAGGGAAAAGAAACTCTTGAAGTTAATCTTCAGAGCAAAGATGCATCAACTGTTCAAACTCCTGCCTCTACAACTCAACAATCAAGAATACCTCGCCCCAAAGAAGAATATTCTTTTGACGACGACGATGTCCTTGGTATCTTTGAATGTCTGCTGAAAGGTAATAAAATACAATTACCTGAAATCAAGAAACCTGATGAAGCTGGTAAGACAGATCATCCCAAATACTATCCATACCACAGAATGCTGGGTCATACAATTCGTACATGTTATGTACTGAAGGGAAAGATCCAAGAAATGATTAAGTCTGGAGCTATCTCTCTTACTCCAAAAGAGAAGACCGTCACCTCCAACGTCGTCTCTATGCAATTTGGAGATTTCCCTCCTCAACTCCTTGAAAGTGGGATCGTTTCTATTCCCAAGACAACTCTTGAAATAGTGAATATTCCTCCTCCACAGTCTGAAGGATTGGTGCCAATCACTTTGGAGACTGGAGAATCATGTGGATTCATCATGATCTAGTGGCAGACTTTGAATCTCCTTCTCCTCAAAAGTCCAAGAAGTCTGGAAAGATTAAAACATGTCATATGACTTCTCTCGGATCTACCTCTGACACAGAGCCAAAAGATAAAGAAGAAGCACTTGTTAGTGCTACTCGAACGGGGAAACCTTATCTAAAGGATTATTCCAAGAATCCTGAAGATACTCCTGATATCCCTCCAGCTGATAAAGATGCTCCTAATGTTCCTCCTGAAGAAGAATCATCTACTGCACCTGTTCCTTCAACTACACCGGTTGAACTTGTTCCTCCCAATCCTACAGTTCTGGAGAAAGGCAACAACAGGCTCGGTTTGATAAACCAATCAAGAAGTCTCCTCCTCTTGGACTTCAGAAGCCTTATAATTTCGACATTTTAGCTCAGCTTGCTACTACTCCGCTAGAATGTCCCTCTTTGAACTTCTACGTCTTTCCAAAGAGACTCGGGAGACGTTAAGTGAAGCACTTCTTCAAGCTGACTCTTGTCTTGCTCAATTAAAGAAGCCAGATGCAGAACCGGCCACTTGCTTACATTGCAACAGTGTACTGGAGATTATCCCAAATATCACCTTTACACAAGACGACATGCTACTGGAAGACAATCGACATCATCGGCCTCTCTATTACACCGGTTATATCGATACAATGATAGATCGCATCCTCATCGACCCAGGGTCTGCTATAAGCATAATGCCAAAGAGTCTATTGGATGAACTAAAAATCCCTCTTCACAAGCTCTCCAAGACGGTTACTACTATCCTGGGATTCAATCAAAGCCGAAGCGAGCCTTTGGGAAAGATTCATCTGAAGCTTCAGATAGGTGATTTCAGATCTAAAGTCACTTTCTATGTGATTGAGATCGTGGGATCCTATAATCTTCTTCTAGGGAGGCCCTTTCTTCATGAAAATAATGTGGTGCCTTCTACTCTTCATCAGTGTTTTAAGTACATTGATAGCAATGGAAGAGTACAAAAAGAGTTGCTGATATAAATCCCTTCTATGGGGTTGAAGCTTATTTCAATGATTCCCGGATGTACAAAGAAGAGTATACAAGGATCATACAAGCCATGGAGAAAGAGGATTCACAAAGTGAGACCTTAATAATCCCTGTTAAAGGTCGAACTACTCAACAACAATCTCCCAAACTCTCTGGAGAAGGTTCTTTAATCATTCCAGTGAGTGGACGGATCTCTCCACTATCTCAGTCATCTACTCAAGATACTCTGATCATTCCAGTTGGAGGACGGACTACTCTTCCATCTCAAGTTTCAAGGGAGCTCATCTCTTCTGAGCCATTTGTTATCATCTTAATCGAAACAAAGCTTCTTCTTCTTCTCCCCCTTTAGTCATTGACTTGGCTAAAATCTCTAAGGCCCAGCCTTCTTCCAATGTAAATACTGCTGCTTTTACATTTAATAAAAAGTCTCCACCTTTGTAGTACGCTGATGTATGCAATTATGTTCATAGTTATTTACATCTGTTAGATGACTTGAGCACAATAACCATTGGAGTTGTACAGACTGTTCATACAGATGTATCCCTAGAACCTGTACAATCTTCATACTTTCTAGTTCCCAGCAGAAAGCCAGGAGATATTCCAATATTCTTCTACAAAGGGCCCCAAAATCCTTCTGATTTAGAAGATGATGACAGAAATGATATTGGAAGATTACAACTACGCCGTTATAGTCAGCAATCTAAAGACATCATCAAAAATATGGGCTATAACTTCAGGACCTCCTCAATGATGGAAAAGGAAGAAAAATGCCTATTCGTATTCCTCCTCTGAAATATGGGAGGACGAAATGCGAATTAGGCTATATTACTCCTACTCCTTTCATCAATATTATCCATGAAGATCCTGAATCTGACGAAGATAAAAAAATCTGATTCTTCTAGTACTACTTCTTGGGATTTCGATACAAGTATCGGGGACTTCTACTGCAACATTCTGTATTCCAACATGGTTTCTATTGACCGTTCTGAAGAAAGTGATGAAGACGAAGAAGAATTTGAAATTTCACCTGAATCAGAACAATGGGCCCAAAGGTTAGATAATCAATGGGAGTTCCATTTTGAGCAAAAAAACCTCCGACTGAAGATAAACTTGTTCAAATAGATGTTGGTGAAGAGGGATTCCCCAAACCAATATTCATCAGTGAAAGTCTTTCAGAAGCTGATAAGCAAGACATGATCAAACTCATTCGTGATTACATCGACGTCTTCGCTTGGAGTTATGAAGATATGCCAGGGCTTGATCCACAAATTGCAACTCATAAGATCAATATCTTGCCGAATGCTAAACCGATCAAACAACAACAGCGACAATTTCGTCCAGATATTATGGATGCAATTGAAGCTGAAGTCAATAAACTCATTACCTCCGGGTTTATTAGAGAGGAACAACATCCCGATTGGGTGGCTAACATAGTTCATGTTCTTAAAAAGACTGGCAAGATCAGAGTTTGCATAGACTTTCGCGATCTCAATGTGGCATGCCCTAAAGACGAATTTCCTCTACCAATCACTGATGTCATGATCGATAATACCTGTGGATTTGAACGGATGTCATTTATGGACGGGTATTCTGGGTACAATCAGATTAAAATATTTCCAGACGACGAGAAGCACACTTCTTTCAGAACGCCGATTGGTACATACTGTTATACAGTTATGCCATTTGGTCTCAAGAATGCAGGAGCAACTTATCAACGAGCTATGAGCACTATATTCCGTGAACATCTGCAAAAAATAGTCGAATGCTACGTTGATGATATTGCAGTTAAAAGTCGACAAAAGGAGGATCACATCCAAGATTTGAAGACTATTTTTGATCTAATGCGTAAGCATCAATTAAAGATGAACCCTACTAAGTCCTTCTTAGGCGTCTCTAGTGGTAAATTTCTCGGCTTCGTCATTACCGCTAAAGGTATACACGTGGATCCCGAGAAGATCAAAGCCATCCAAGAGATGCGTCCTCCACGCTCCTTAAAGAGCTACGAGGATTTCAAGGAAGAATCGCTTATATCAGGAGATTCATCTCTAATTTATCAGGACACTGCAGACCATTCAACAAACTTATGAAGAAAGGTGTCTCTTTTGTCTGGAATGATGAATGTCAGAAAGCATTCGATGATATAAAATAATATCTGATGAGCCCACCAGTATTGGTACCTCCCATCTCAGGAATACCGTTCCTTCTGTATACCCGAGCAATGAGTCATTCATTGGGTGCATTACTTGCTCAAAAGAATCAAAATGGTCATGAACAAGCCATCTATTATCTCAGTCGCACTATGACCGGAGCTGAACCTCGTTATTCACCGGTCGAAAAAGAATGTCTAGCCTTGATGTTCGCTGTTCAAAAGACACGACATTATATCATTGGCCAGACTATTCATGTCATTTCCAGGATCAATCCTATACGGATCATGATGAAGAAACCCAGTGTTTTGAATTCTCGACTGGCTAATTGGGGAATCCTACTCGCTCAGTATGACATGCACTATATTCCTCAGAAGTCAGTCAAAGGACAAGCTTTAGCTGATTTTCTGGCTGCTCACTCAATTCCAGAAAATTCAAAACTCTATGATGAAATCCCAGATGAAGTCCTAGATTCGAATCAAATTGCTGAAGAAGATTCTACTTGGCGTCTATTCTTTGATGGAGCCTCAAGAATTGGTCCTAATAGTGATATTGTCGCTGGAGTTGGAATCGTTCTTGTATCGCCAGAAGGTCTTGCTATCCAAAGAGCCTATTCTCTTGATCAGCCATGTTCAAACAACGTAGCTGAATACAATGCATTGCTTATTGGTCTTCAACTCGCTAAACATCTGAATATTCAACATTTGGAGGCGTACGGAGACTCTAAACTCATTGTCAATCAGATAAGGGGTACTTATGAAGTTCGCCATCAAGATTTGGTTCCTTATCATAGATCGGCTATATCTATGGCTTTCTTCATTGAACATGTTAGACGAGCATGTAACACAGAAGCTGATGCTCTTGCCAATCTTGCGGCGGTGTTGGCTATTCCAATCAGACGTCAACAAATGATTGTTGTTCGCAATCGAGAATTATTTAATCTCGAAACAATCTGACCCTAGGACTTCCAGTTGACATTGAAGAATCAACATCTCATGATGTCAATACAACAAGAGGATTTGGATTCAGTCGTAAATCGATGTCATCTTCTTCTGATTCCAGTATGGAATTCATCTTCAGTAACTCGGCCGAGAATCAAAATACGGATAAAGATTGGAGACTTTCTTTCTTAGATTTCGTATTGTACGATATTCTTCCAGATGATCCGAATGAAGCAGCATCTATCAGACGACGATCACTCAGATTCTATTACAATCATACAACAAAGACCTTATATCGTCGAGCTTATGATGGTTTACTTCTTCGATGTGTTGCCGGTGACAAGGCTCAACAAATCATTCGCGAAGCACATGATGGAATTTGTGGTGCACATCAGCCTGGACCAAAACTTCAAGACCGTATTCGACGTATGGGTTATTATTGGCCCACTATGGTATTTGATGCCATCGAATATGCAAAGAAGTGTAAAGCCTGTCAAATCCATGCGGATTTTATTCATCAACCTTCAGAATTTCTACATCCGACGGCAACATCATGGCCCTTCGAAGCTTGGGGCATGGACATCATTGGTCCAATCAATCCGCCATCATCAAAAGGTCATCGGTTTATTCTCGCAATAACCGATTACTTTTCCAAATGGGCCGAAGCCATTCCTTTATCTGAAGTTAAGACATCCAATGTCATCAGCTTTATTAAGCACCATGTCATCTACAGATTTGGTATTCCTCGACGCATTATTCATGATAACGGTCCACAGTTCATCAGTCAAAATTTACTCGATTCTGCGACGACCATCGGATCAACAATGTGGCTTCTACCGCATATAATCCAGCAGCTAATGGATTAGCAGAAGCTTTCAATAAGACCATCATCAAACTCCTAAAGAAGTTTGTCTCTACTAACAAACGTAATTGGAGTGACAAGCTCGGTGAATGTTTGTGGGCTTATCGCACTACAGTTCGTAATGCTACTAAATGTACACCCTTTTCTCTGGTGTATGGTTCCGAAGCTGTTCTTCCATTAGAGATTCAAATTCCTTCTTTAAGGATAGCAATCACTAATGAACTCACTGCTGAAAATAATGATAGTCTTCGACTTCAGGAATTAGAAGCTCTGGATGAAAAGCGATTATCTGCTCAACAGAATACTGAATTCTATCAAGCTAGGATCTCAAGAGCTTTTAATAAGAAAGTCAGAGTTCGAGCATATCAAAAAGGAGAACTTGTTCTAATAGTCAGACGTCCTATGACTATGACTCATATGAGCAAGGGCAAATTTGACGCAAAGTGGGAAGGTCCCTATATTGTGAGCAAAGTTTTCTCAAATGGAGCTTATCAACTCTCAGAATTGGATGGTCGAAAAGTCTTGATGCCTATTAATAGTAAATTCCTTAAAAAGTACTATGTATAAATGCTTGTAATCATCAGACAGTTTCATGTTTAGAAATAAAATTTTTATTTTATTTTTAATCATGAATGATGATACATGATATTAAGGAAGATCACTATCATCCTTTTCTATATTTGGACGTGGGCCACTGCCATCCTTCTCGAAGACGTGATCAGCAAAAGAGCTGAGGATCTCCTTGCTGGAACCCACAAGAAATTTGCAAGCTGCCATCCTCACGGCTTCTTCTCCTTCAGTCCTTTCTGGTTCGAGCAGGAAGTCCAGAATGTCCCTTGGTGGCTTGGGTGCATACGAACCTTCGCCTGCTTCCACCTTCTTCGATTGAATTGGATCAGCAGGGTGTTCTTCAGTGCCTTTCTGAACCTTTATGGCGATTTTAACCTTCTTGGATGCTTCTTCAGACGACATTTTTATGTTTGAAAGAAGAAGCGTTCGTTCTTGTCAGATTTCTGCTATATTTATAGGCAGAAGTTCCTCAAACAATGAAGCGTCATATCCATTCGACGATTCACACATTCATTAATGCTTGACGGTTCATTCGTTCATTTCTCACATTCATCAGTCGGTTCGCCCGTTCATTAATGCTTAACGGTTCATCCGTTCATTTATTATGTTCATCCAACGGTTCATCCGTTCATTTCATCTAACGGTTCATCCGTTCATAATCTTCTATCAAATTTATTAAGTGGGGATTCGTTATTGATCACGTTTTCATAACCTCTGAATCAATTCTGAATCTACTCTCATTTGTCATTCTTTTTGACCTCTGCATAGAAATCAATCTTTTTTCTTTTGAGTTCCTACATATTATCACGTCCATAATACCTCTGATAATATCATATACTCTAAAACAGAAAAGAAGATTTCATTATCTATCATATCCACAATTTATCTACAAATACAAATTTTTGAGCATAGAAGAATTATCATTTCTATTCTCATTTTACCACAAAAAAGTCTATTACATTTTCTTAGACTTTCTTACAAATCATAATAAAAATCTATTACAAATCTTGGATTTTCATTCTACACCACAACAATAACCTAATAGAGATCTATCTTCTTCTTTGGATCTTCTCCGTCGGACCTTCTCTGTCAGGTTCGTTGTTGGTGGCAGTTCCTGACTGTCTGGGTCCCAGTCACGACCAGATCAGCAGGAATCAAACTCTGGTCTTCTCTCTCAGACGAGAGAAGAACCACAGAGTATGGCAGCCCGAAGTCGTGGTGCTGCCAATACAATTGGTGAATTGGGGGTAACCTCTCAAGGAAGACAGGAATGTATCCAAACCTTGGGATACAATTCCTAGTTCTGTCTTGAAAGGAACTCTACTACCCGATTTCTCGGGATAGAGTTGACTCCACCATCCAACTCTCATGTATAAAGGCTCTTCCTACCATCTGAGGAAGACCCTTCTATCCACGAAGAGTTCTGAGTTGTCTGATGTACGCGTCAAAGGCGTATGAGCTCCCTGATGTAGGTGTCAGCAGGATATTCTCCACAGCATCCACATCACCAATGCCAGTTCTGAAGAAAATCTTTAGCCGAGCTTCTACAGAAAACAGCAAAGAAAAAGAGAATTAATCAACAGAAATGTCATTTGACACGCACTGGCTGGTCAAGCGTGCATTGTTCAATCAGAAACAGAAAGCCTATCTTCAACAGAAAAAAGTACGCGTACTATACTGGACTTACCTTCAAGTTTGGTGCTAAGGATTGTCAAACTCATGTTTGATACAGTATGCAGAAATCGAATATTAGAAGGCATTGCTTTCCTGTTTGAGAATAAAATCTCTCAAAAATTTCGTTCTCAGAGAAGAAAAAGAAATGAGAGATGAGTATCTTTGAAACTCAGCTGCCTATTTAAAGGACAAAGTACGAGTCTATTCTTGGAAAAGATCCGCGTAAATAGCGTTCGTAAACCATGGAATGGATGACACGCGTGCTTTGGAAGACAACGCAACATTGGAAACAGTCAAAGAGTGCCACTTAACATTCTTCATTAATGCACGCTGTTCAATGCAAAAGTTGTACTACATTCTTCAAGACAGGCACTGATGGCCTTACAAAAGACAAAACAAAAAGAGTGCAATAAGAGCATGAAAGACACGCTCTATTTCCCAGAACGGCTGAGCTTAGTGCCCAGTTCTTCTACGCTCTTAACCCCCATGCGGTGTAACAGAGCCTTCAACATTTCACGCTGCTCTACAAGGCTGCGTCCATCAGAAGAAGACGAGCCATCCAGACCAAAATAGCTCAGGAGATTCTTGGCTAAATGCATGGGATCGTCTTTGAACTCGAAAACCAGAGGCTCCGGTTCTTTATCCTCAAAAGTGGGATCACCATGGGAATAAAATCCCAACTTGAGTGCTTCTTCCTCAGCTTTCTCCTTTGGTGTCATGTTGACGTAAGATGAAGATTAAAAATGAATCTTCTCCCTGCTTATATAACAGAGTTCGCCGGCGGTTCATATTCCACCATAAATTGGATGCAATCAGTCTCAAAAAATGAAGAGTCATCATGACATTTAAAGAACTTCGAAGTCTTTCCGACTTCCGAAAAATTTGAAGTCATATCAGCGTGACTAATTCCATTTTATCTCTATTTCAAAGTATTTCGAAATAATTTATCATTTTTCGAAAACTTTGAAGGAGATTTTGTAGACCTTTAAAAATGACAGTCACGCTGAGTTGATCAAGACAGAGTCAAAAGTCACGCTCAGTTGATCTAGACAATATTTTACAAATCACGCTGGGAGACAGCTCATCATTTGTCAGAGAGTCATTATGACTGACAGCATGACAGTCGAAGAATGTCTCTTCGTATGCCACGTATGCACAGAACTCGAGGGATCACCGCCGTCTATTGCGTGACTTTCGAAATCTTCTTCAGCAAGACTCAGCCTTCATCGAGTTGGCGTACCAAAAAGGGTTTCTTGTCATTTAATGCAACTGACGAAGCAATTACTGTCAGAGATTTTGTGTCAGTCAAGACACGCCAAATCAAGACAGCTGGCAGTCCTATCTCAAGTCTGCGTATATCTTTGAGTTCTTCACCTCAAGTTTGCGTGGATTCGGAAGTTTTCTTCCTCAAGTCTGTGTGGATTTTGAAGCTTTTTGCCTCGAGTCTGCGTGGATCCTGAAGCTTCTTGCCCCAAGTTTACGTAGATTTTGAAGCTTTCTACACCGAGTTTGCGTGGATTTCGTCTTCAACAAGTCTGCGTAGATTTCATCAAATTGGAGTACGTGGCAGCCATGCCACTGATCTCTCACCTGCGTATCCTGTAACTTGCACACGACTCATGCATGATTGCCATGTGTCCAACAGTTACAGGCCACGTCCAGTAACTGCACATAACCTTGCGAATGTTAAATCCTGCGTGATTTTCAACTAAGCACAGGCTGTGAAGATAGTTATCTTTTCAGTTTTATTTTCAACTCTATAAATAGAGTTCTTTTTCTCATTCATTGTACTACACTGATATCTACTGTCAAAATTTTGAGAGCTTTTCTTCTTCGCATAGTCCAAGGGATAAAGCGATCGTCTTCTAGATCGGATTCCCACAGTTGTAATTTTCCCAGAAACACAACAAATAAAGAGAATTTCTTTATGGAAAACAGCCTGGGGTCCTGCTGTCAATATGAATCAGGGTTCAGAGTAAAACCACAGACCTAAAGATGAAATAATACAAGAGCTGATCAGGGTCAAAAGACATACTAAACATCTAGGTCAAACTAAGTCAAACTAAGACAAACTGGGTCAAGGTTGACGTACAATTGACTTTGGGTCAACTGGTCAACTCTGGTCAACTCTAGGTCAAACTTGACTAACGTTGACTAACAGTTGACTTTGGGTCAACGGGTCAACTCTGGTTCAGTTCTAGTCAATCCTAGGCTACGGTTGACTTTGGTCAAAATAGTCAACTGTGGTCAACCAGGGTCAAAACTAGTCTAACCTAGGTCAAATGTTGACTCTATTTCGACGTTCAGTCAAAGTAGTCAACCAAGGTCAACAAGGTAAAAGCTAGCATCTATAAACATCTACAGGGTCAACACATTTAATTTCAGTGATTGTAAAATCACCGGAATCGATGGAACTCAAAATACCACAAAAGGAGAAGGATTAATAATAGGGTAAAAACCTACAGATGTTGTCGGATGATAAAATAATATCACCAACGTGTCCAGAATGGTCAAAACAGCTAGGATAGCCTGTACAAAAGTCCAATTTGGACACAGAGGCAAAACGATAATTTCGGGCCAAATGATATCCGCCGTTGGACACACTTTGCACCGAAAAACGTGCCAAAATAAAAGTGCACAAAATCTAACAAATTATATGTCCACAAATCCAGAATGACGATACGAACCCAACGGTATATCCAGAATTGGATTCCGTTGACCCGATCTCAAATTGGTCCGTTGACCCTGACATTGGAAACCGATTTGCACGGAAAAGCGTGTCGGAGCCAATGTCCTCAAAATTCAGCAAATTATAAGTCAATGAGTCCAGAATGATGATACGAACTCAACGGTATATCCGAAATTGGATTCCGATGAGCCGAACTCAAAATGACACGTTGACCCGGATATTGGTATCCGACTTGACCGAATGCGTGCCGGAACCAATGTCCACTAAAACCTAGCAAATTATATGTCAACGAGTTCAGAATGACGATACGAACTCAATGGTATATCCGAAATTGGATTCCGATGAGCCGGCGTCAAAAAGTCTGTTGACTCAGAAAGTGGGACCCGCTTTGCACCGAAATGCGTGCCAGGGCTCACGTTCTCCAAATCAAGCAAACTTTATATGAAAACATACCAGAACGACACCACGAGTCTACTGGTGGTGTCAGAAATTGAATTCGGAGTCCTGGGTTCAAATTGGAATTTTACAAGTGTAACACTAAGAATTCGAACGACCAACTTTGGCGTCGAATTCGACCGACCTAACAAGCTCAAACTGAAATGAAATCTAAAGGGGGAAGGAAGAGGGTTAACCAGCTGTGCACCGGAAGTGGTAGCGCGCAAAACGGAGCTGCGACGACGAAGATACGAACCCGCGAAGTTGCATCGCAAAACTGTCCAAAATAGTACAAATTAAAATGTCAACTTGGTGGCCGGTTTTGATGTATCAAACGACGAAATTAACGGGTGAAATTTGACAGAGGTGAAGAGGGATATACCAAGATTGAGACGGAGTGAAGAAATCGTCGATCCAACGGTCGGATTGTCTAAAAATCTGCACGAAGTCGCTGCGACGGAGCACGAATTCTGGAATTTCTCCGCGCGCGCGTCGGCGGGATCCGTGCAAACGCACGAATCGCCTACTGGCTCGTCGGGAGGTTGAGGACGGCGTAGGGGAGCTCGCCCAGGGTGCGCTCGGCCTAGGGGGCCTCGGGGGCCGCGCGGTGGCCGGCCACGGCGCGCGCGGTGGCGGCGGTGGCCGTGCGCGCACGCGCTGCAGCTGCTGTTGCGTGCTGTCGCAGCTGCTGCTGCTGCTGTTTGCACAGTGCGACGGCGGCGGTGCTGGCCTGCGCGGCGATGCTGCGACGAGTCGGTGGCGGAGGTGAGGTGGCACGGGTGGAGGAGGTGGGTTGATGATGAAGAAGATGTTGATGATGGTGGTGATGTAGTTGTGGAGATGGTGGTGCATGGTGGTGGTGATGTGTTAGGAGGAGGAGAAGTCGGAGAAGAGGAGATGGTGTTGCTCATGGTGGTGGTGATGCTCGGCTAGGTGGGGGGCTGTCAGCTGTGGTGAGGGTGGTGGTGTGTTGTGTGTTTAAATAAGGGATAGAGAGGAAGTGAGTAAAAGGAGAGAGAGAGAGAGACTTTTAAATATTAGAAAGAGAGGGGAGGGAGTGTTGTACCAGTACGGGAGAGAGAGGGATGATATAAGGGGGTGAGAGTAAGAGAGAGAAATTAGATATTTAGGGAGGGAGAGAATAGATATTTATATATATATATATATGTATATATACCAAAAAAAATATACACATGAGATATTTAAGATATTTAATAAGTAGAGAGAGAAAGAAATATTTTCAAAATAGGAAAATCTTGTGGGGTAATTGAGCAGTCATGAGAGGGCAACATGGGGCTGGGGTTGGGTTCAGTGGAGCCAGGTTGGGCCAAAATCGGACAAGGACAATATTCGAATTAAAATGGGTGTTTATATCATGGGCAAATAGTAGCATGCGGGGGCTCAAATAAATGGGACACAAGTGTCAAACGGGTAGTAGGCTTCGTATGGGCCATGTCCCTATTTGGGGTCGACTAGGTTGGGTTGATGTCGGGCCCGGAAATTAAATGGAAAATTAAATCAGGTTTTACGGCAGATATTTAATTGGCCTAAATTGAACCAAAAATTATGCGAAGGAAATGGAGCACAAAATGGAGTGTCTGAGTGGGACACGAAGGTCATGGGTGAAGAGCGTCTCGAGTAGATCAGGCATGACAAGTTGGTTTCGAAAAAATGACTAGTCTGGTGCTTCTAAATTAAAAGTCATGGTAACCGCATATGATGATCAAGGAAAAGAGTGGGAATTCAATTAATAATTAAATGGTCTAATATTGACCCGAACTTGCGCGATACAAAAGGAGCACAAGGGAATGAGTTCTAGTGGGACGATATATCAACATGAAGATAATCTCGTCTACTACAAACTCCAAGAAGGAAGTTTTCAGAGACTGACATCCCTGATGCTCTAGAATTCCAAGTCACGGTAAAGAGCATTAAATCAAATGATAACAAATAATAATATTTATTCAAAATAATTGATTTACAAATTGAAAAAAAAATAAGCCCTAAATTCAGGGACTTACATATCTAACCTTTCATAATATCATCCTATTTTCTTCTTCGTGCCAACAGTATGCATTTGAGAAGCGGACGTACGCCTTAGCCCTCACGTCTGGTGAAGCGGCTACCACGGAGGGACATAATCTTCCGATGACTCCGGTGATACCATATCAGCCAGGTCAGTCACAGCCTACCTCGACCCCATCGACGGTGCATCAGGAGACACGCACACCCAGTCATCCAGGTCGGACAGACCACTACCATGCTACCGGGGGGAATGTGCCACCACCCCACCACCACTATTTCTTCAGCAATTCCTACCACAATCGGGCCCTTAAATGCCTCCACCATCGACGGATGGAAGCCCTACTACCCGATTCATGTACGCCATGATGCAGGCTCAGTGGCAGCAGAATGAGCTGATGAGGCAGAGCATGATGACAGCACTGACTAGGCCCCCACCTCTACCTCCGACACCGGCACCAACACCGGCTCTGCATCCTTATGAAGGCTCTATCAAGAACTTTACCGACATGAACCCTAAGCCCTTCAGAGGAACGGAGAAGCCACTAGAGGTGTCACAATGACTTATTAGCACAGAGAAGATACTGAACGCCTCCCAGTTGCCAGCTCAAGATTGACGACAGCAGTAGACCTACTATTGGAGGATATTGCCCACCACTGATGGAAGGTAGAAGAAAGGCGACTAGGCACTGGGATCACTTGGAAGGAGTTCTATGATCTATTCTATAAGAGATTCTTCCCATTCATATTCGAGACGGTCTCTACGACCAGTTCCTTCATCTGAAGCAAGAAAATATGTCGGTTGATGAGT
>JANAVB010007528.1:0-29931 GCA_029216955.1 Iris pallida | reverse complement strand
ATGCTTTGGCCAATCTTGCAACAGTCTTAGCCATCCCTATCAAAAGACAGCAGATGGTGGTTATCTCTAATCGGGAATTGTTCTGTATCGAAAACAATCATAATATTGAGTTCAGTAATCTTATTGAAGCCAATGTTATCAGTGAAGATTGGAGAACTCCCTTTATCGACTTCGTAGTTCATGACATACTCCCTGAAGATCCCAAGGAGGCTATGAGTATTCGTCGGCGATCTCTGTGATTCTACTACAATCAGACCACCAAAACTCTCTACCGGCGGACTTATGATGGTCTTCTCTTGCGCTGTCTTGCTGGTGATGAAGCGAAGCAAGTATTGCGTGAAGCTCATGATGGTGTCTGCGGAGCACATCAACCCGGTCCTAAACTACAGGATCGCATCCGACGTATGGGTTACTACTGGCCCTCTATGGTATCTGATGCCATCGAATATGCAAGGAAATATCGAGCTTGTCAAATCTACGCAGATTTTATTCATCAACCATCAGAATTCCTTCACCCGACTGCTGCTTCCTGGCCTTTTGAAGCTTTGGGCATGGACATTATAGGTCCCATCAATCCTCCTTCTTCTAGAGGACATCGGTTCATATTGGCAATAACCGACTACTTCTCCAAATGGGCCGAAGCTATACCATTGGTTGAAGTCAAGACCAGCAGCGTCATCAACTTTGTCAAACACCATGTCATCTATAGATTTGGTGTACCTCGACGAATCATCCACGACAATGGACCTTAGTTCATCAGCCAAAAGTTTACAAGGTTCTGTGACGATCATCGGATTGACAATGTCGCTTCGACAGCCTACAATCCTGCTGCTAATGGCTTAGCTGAAGCTTTCAACAAGACTATCATCAAGCTCCTCAAAAAGTTTGTGTCTACTAACAAATGAAACTGGAGTGAAAATCTTGGAGAATGTCTATAGGCCTATCGTACTACGGTCCGCAACCCTACAGGCTGTACACCCTTCTCTTTGGTATACGGCTGTCAAGCAGTTCTACCCTTGGAACTTCAAATTCCGTCTTTAAGGATTGCTATCGCCAACGAGCTCACTACAGAGAATAACGACCTTCTTCGACTTCAAGAATTGGAGGCGCTCGATGAGAAGCGGTTAATGGCTCAACAACATATTGAGTTATACCAAGCCCGTATCTCAAAGACTTTCAACCGCAAAGTTAAGGTCAGAGCTTTTCAGAAAAGAGAGCTTGTTTTAACAGTCAGACGTCCTATGACTATGACTCACATGAGCAAGGGCAAGTTCGATGCAAAGTGGGAAGGTCCATATATCGTGAGCAAAGTCTTCTCAAATGGAGCCTATCAACTCACAGAACTAGACGGCCGAGTTGTAATGATGCCTATCAATGGCAAGTTCCTCAAAAAGTATTATGTATAAATGTAAAAGACATTGCTTGTAATCATCAGACAAGTTCATAAATAAAATTCAATTTTATTTTATCATGAATGATGGTACATAATATTAAGGAAGGTTACTATCATTCTTCTCAAAATTGGGACGCGGGCCACTACCGTCCTTATCAAAGACATGATCAGCAAAAGAGCCGAGAACACTCATTCTCGAACCCACCAGAAACTTCCAAGCAGCCATCCTCATGGCTTCTTCTTCTTCAGTCGTCCCTGGTTTTAGAAGGAAATCCAAGATATCCCTTGGTGGCTTGGGTACAGATGAACCTTCGCCTGCCTCTGTCTGTTTTGGCTTGGCCGGATCGACTGGACGTTCCTCTGTACCTGCTTCAACCTTTGAGGCGACCTCAGCCTTCTTGAATGCATCTCCAGACGACATTTTTATGTTGAAAAGTAAAAGTGATCATCCCATCTAATTTTCTGTTCTATTTATAGACAGAGATTCATCTGACGGTTCGTCCGTTCATCACATTCATCTGACGGTTCGTCCGTTCATCACATTCATCTGACGGTTCTTCCGTTCATCACATCCATCCGACGGTTCGCCCATTCATCATATACATTCATCCAATGGTTCACCCATTCACACATCCATCTGACGGTTCCACCCGTTCATCTGACGGTTCACCCGTTCATTCAATTTATTTGACGGTCCATCCGTTCATCCTGACGATTCATTTCGTTCATACAGTTTGACGATTCATTTTCGTTCATTCATCCATTTCGTTCATATCAGCAACTTATCATCTTTGATTAAGTTGTCTACTGAAATAATGATATTCAATAAATTATATTCTGCCATGTCCATATTACCTCTGAGCAGATATAATTGAATATAATTATTTTCTAAAATTAAGAAATATATCATGTCCTGCACCTCTGAATATATTTTCTATCGCTATTATTTATATCTGAATAAGATATGCAATAAATAATAGAGCCACCAAGAAAATGTCTTTTTATTGATTGATCAAAATTGAAAGACATTACAATATTACATATCACAAAAAGATTGAAGATACAAAAAGTCTTTCTCATTCTGCCGGCGGAGTCATTAAGCTGGTCATCTGCTGCTTTAAAGATTGCAGTCGCTCCTCACGAGATTCCATCACTCGCTTCCTAGCTTCCTCCATCCCAGACTTATCATCGAAAGATGGCATGGTTACTATTCTGCGAGAGATTTCATCTTGATGAGTTGCGACATACTCATCTCTTTCCTGAGTCAGAGCATTTAGTTGTTGAACTGCAGCCTGATGTTCTGTAGCCTCATTCTCCAGAGCAAGCTGGACAAGTCTCAGCTCTTCTTGAAGTCGGGCAGATTCTGATTGCAGCTCAGCAACTTTCCTCTCCTTCTCTTCAGCAACAGATGTTATTGTTTCCACTTTGGAATTATACTTAGCAGACTTAGTAGAGAAAGTGTCTAAAAGAACTTGGAGGTCAACCTTTGTAACTGCAACTTCTTGTGACATCTTCTCGAATTCAGCTTGTACCAAGAGCTCCATCTCCCTCCCTATTCAGCTCTTTATAAATCTTAACCGAAGCCTCCAGCTCATCTAGTACATGTTCCAAAAAATAGCCTGAGCTTCGTCACTTGACTGCGGATGGCATTGATCAAATAGGAGGTTGGACCTCTAACTGTAGAGAAACCAGCATCTTCTTTCTCTATCACCCTATCTACTAAGGGTTTCAACGAATTAAAGAAAAGATTGCTGAAGAAGCTGATGATAAATCGGTTAGTAGCCAGAGCACCATGAGTAGCAGCTACTCCCATAGACGTCGAAGCAGCAGCAGGTGTCTGTGAAGATAGACGTTCAGCTTCTTCCCTTTGAGTAGAGGGTTCTTTAGATAAAGGAGCCATCGTAGAACTGGCTGCCCCTCCCAGATGTTCTTCTGCAAAATCAAATGAACCTTATCATTGATTGTTGTTGTCATTTGCAACTAATCGAAAAGGGTCAAAAGTAAAGGCAATCTTACCTTGGCTTGCCCCAGCGACAAGTCTGTCATCTATTGGCACAGGTTCCAATCTAGCAGAAGTAGCCTTAGACATTACTGCCTGGCTACTTCCTGCCTCAGAGTCACCCAAAAAATGTCGGCTACCACTAGCTATAGCCGTTATTGGTACTATGTCTATGCATACGGGAGGAACTGGGGAAGATTCAAGTTCTGTATGGATAAAAATATAGATGTCAGCTATTTGAATCTATGAAAAGAAGGTAGATAAAATCATTTAATACCTTTTGGATCAACAGGAGTAGTTTCAACAGGTGCTACTTCTACACCCTTATTCTTTTCCGGAGACACGTGCACCTCAACATCCTCTTCAGGATTCAACGTGTCATCTACAGCTTCGGGAGATATATGGACATCAGTGTCCTCTTCTGGATTTAAAGTATCATCAACAGCTTCTGTTGATGTATCTTCATTGCTTATACTATCTTCTGGAGCTTCCTCGCTGGCAGTTGCGGCGACGGCTTGATCGACATCATCCTGCATACCGAAGTCACAATCATTTAGAGCTTCAATCATTAAACGATCTTCTTCTTCACGGAGTGTTCCTGGTGTAGCAGGAAGCTGGAGAGTTTTTACCGCAAGAGAAGGAGGTCGCAAAACTTTTCATCCCTTTGCTCAACCTCGTCCCTCTGCTCTGGAGTAGGAGTCTCCTGCCTAGGCTCGGGGGCAGGTGTAGGGGATGACATGGTGATTCCAACAACAGCACTGGCCACCACCGAGGACAAGATTTGTCTCGGAGGAGTGATCATCCTCTTTCTTCTGGAGGCCAGTTTCTTTCTATGTAGAGGTCTCTCTGGACTCTCTACATCTACTACATCGACCTGCCTTGGAAGAGAGGTCGGCGTAGTCGCTTCTTCTCTTTGGGTCGACTCGGCCAGTTGTCGAGATTGTGACCTGGTGGTGACCTTCTCTGATGGATCTAGGATAAGTTTCTTCTTTGCAACCGGAGAACAAGGTTCATTAATCCTTTTCTTTCTCTCTTTGGTTGGAGATTTGACCACTTTCAAGGAAATTCACAGTGGTTCATTGACCTCCTCAGGAAAGTTAGCTTCCCTTGAGTCTTCAAACGGGTCATCCACCGGCTCATGCTCCTCGTCATTACCTGGAGCTAGCATCACCGTTGCTCCCTTCTTCAATCGCGTCGCTGTCGCGAAGCTATCTACAAGGCTGAAGTTCTCGGCGAATGTATTCGCTGCTGTGTAAAAAAGCGAATATGTGTGTAACATCCAGGGGCCGTGATCACTCTTGGTCGACATCGAGAACACTGTTCTTGTGTCTCGAGCATTATAATAAGCCCAGGCCCTGGTACCATCAATCAGATATCCTTTTCCTTGTATGCAAGTTATAGCATTGCCTACGTGGAACTGGTCGTAGCCGAATTGATGGACAAAGCGGCTGGGAAGATATGGTTCTAAGAAACATTCATCTTCAAATCTATAAACCAAGTGCGACGGCCTAATCGTCCTCAGCCAATCAAATGCTGCCCGACCCAACGGCTGCCTCCCAAGATCAACTAGATTTGTTGACATATGTTCATAGCCGATTGGAGGGGCAACACAGTAGAAATTTCCACCCCTTCCCAAGGTTCAAAGCACGTCTGCAATCTTTCAGACTAGTGTATATCCATTTGCTCCGGGAGAATCTCCGTAAATAGCTACCGCCGACTGCTCCCATATCAGGGTTCATCAATGACGGATGGTGTAGAAGTAACCATCAGAATAAATAAGTGTAGGGAAGCTCCAGCCGAGGGAAGTTCCCCTTCTCACCTTTCCATTTGAGCATAGATTCAACATAAAGACGAAGACCCGCGTTCATTTTGTAGGTCATCGCCGACAGCAGATCCATCCGGTAGCCAAAGACTAACTGGACAGCAGCAAAGAGCACGCTGCGATGGAAGCGATCTACGGCACTTGCTCCAGGTACGATAAAGCGTCGGAGCCAATATATGAGGAAACCCGCCAACTGGGCTTCCTTTGACATGGGCCTATAGCCCATTCTCATAAAACTCTCAATAAAATCTCCGGTCTTGAATTGAGGGTATTGAAGTTCGTCATCAACCTTGATGTCCATTTCTTTGTTTTCTTCCATCAATCCTATCACCTCACTGTGGCTGAATGGTTTGAAGAAGGTAGGGTTGCACGTATCGTGATCCTTAGTCTTCTTCTCGATGATGTGATTAAGGAAAAGATAGGGCAACCACTTTGACGAGTAGCAAGTGCCGAAAGAACCACTCTTATAATACATGGAGCAAATTTTATAGTGGCACAGTAGTTCTTCAAAAATGACCACCATCTCAGCATTTTCTTGATGAAGTCGGTCTAACTCGTCATTTGTTGGAACAAATTCTTCGTAGGAGAAGTCTCCCATTGGTAAGCTCGAGATATATTTCATCTCATGAAGAACTAGTCCAATTTCCCCACAGGGTGTCATGAAAGTCCCTGTCCTAAAATTGTACCTCTCTGCCAAAGCTAGAAACAGATGAGGGTTGGGGTGGAATCCATATACGGTAGAGTATACCGCTTGATATAGCTCAATCTCTTTGAGCTTCTCTTCGAACTGAACCAATATCCAATTGGTTTTTCAGCTCCATCTTTGTTATCTGGGTTCACCAGACCTGTCAACCGGATGTCCTGATCCGGGTATCTTCCCTCAACCTTTGCATATTTCTTTGTAAATATCGGCGTCCTAACTGGCAGCAGTAAGGAGGAGTTCTCCGGTGGGATGCAGCCAGGCTTCAGTCCTCTGAGCAAGGAGCTATGATGCTCAGAGGAGCTATAGAACATATCCTTGCTATTCGGTCCTTTTTTTACACAAATTTCCTGTTCTGGCTTGCTGGAGAGGGGTAATATCCCAGTCCATCCTCCTGGGATGACTCGCATGGGCATAGCGGGATAGAGGGAGACATCTGGCAATGTCTGGCAACAGTATTCTTTTCTCTTTTCTCTGGAAGAGTCTCTACTCAACACGAGGTCTCGACTGAGAACTCTTATCAATAGCCTCACCAAATAGAAACAGGGGTTTCTTATGAGTAATGGCATCGACAGTCTGCAGAGGCTGCCCATTCATCAGACTCAATAAAGTTTCGTTATCCTGTGCTACTAAGATGGCTTGACGGAAAGATGGCAAAGCATATTGGAGAAATATTACATGGGACAAGTCTTCCTTAAACTCTGGTTCAACAAGGGTCCCTGCAAAGATTTTGTATGCTGGATCTTCTCTGATGTTAACTGCATCAAACAGAAAGACAGAATTCAGTATATGCAAAATCAAAGATTCTGTCCAAAAATTAGCAAATTGCGCAAGCATCAGATTGTGCTGTCTGTAAAACATTAGATTGCACAACAACAGCTTCTATGCACAAACTGTCTAGTTGCGCCCACTCATCCACTTGTGCAAGCCATCAGATTGCGCTGAATAACTTGCACAAATCATCAGTTTGTGCTGGACAGCCTTGCACAAATCAGCGGATTGTGCTGAACCTTTGCCAGCGCTTTCCAACCGATTGTGCAAGAAAATAGTCTTCATAAAAATAAAAACTATTGGGTTTGTGCAACCGAAACCCTAGACAGGGCAGCGCAATATAACTAAATCTCTAAAAGAGATAGGTTTGAAGATTCAATCATGTCAAAGAACCCTAAAAAGGGTTTTTGATCGAGCAACTACCTTGCAGTACGGGATGACCAACTTCGTGTCGTGAAATGCGCGGCGCAGCCCGAGTCGAAGACTCGGCGGGGGCTTTGCCTTTGTCGGCGGCGGAACGCTTCGGAGCCATTTGAAGTCGATGGAGAAGAAGGAAAAGAGTCGAGTGGGCTCAGAAATTTTCTCCCTTAAACAAAGTAAAAACAAGTAAAGAATGACAGAAGGAAGAAGGAGAACTATTTATAGTTTTTCGAGAGTAACGGTCGCCTCGGATTGCCCCGAAGAAATGGGAGCTGACTCCTCCAATTGCGCAGACAGAGCATTACTTGCGCAACTTGATTTTAAAATCAAAATTCAAAGTATTTCCAAGCTTTGACTATTTTTAAACTTCAAAAACTTTGAAGGGGGTCTTGTATGTCCTAAAAATCAAGTTACACCCATCAAAGAAATTATAAAAATCAAATTGTGCATCCATCAAGTGAACTGCGCAGGAGACAAATTATACAACAACTCGATTGCGGAGGCTGAACTGCGCACTCATCCAAGTGAGCTGGCTGACGTGGCCTCGTCATCATTATCTGACAGAGAATTCGATCTTCTGACAGCTGACAGCACGGAGAACGAGGAAACTGTTCGTTTATCGTACAGCAGAGTGCTCGAGGACAGCTGTACATGCAGTACAATCTGCCAGACTCTCTGCAGCGCGGTCCATCCCAGCGTAATCTAAAGATAGCGTAATTCATGTGGCGCACTCCATCAAAATAACTGACAATGTACACGTGGCCTACATGCCATCAATTACTCACCATGTGGCAACCGTCTGTACACGACCAAGCGCATTTCAATCAAACAATGCCACGCGTCACATACAGGTGGTCCACGATCGAGTAACTGCCTGCAAAATTTATTGCTTGCACAATCCAAAGTCTGCGCAATCCATCTTGTGCAATTCAGAATAACTAAAAGTTAGTTATTTCTAGAACTCTATAAATAGAGTTTCAAGTCTTCATTATCACAGACATACAGAGATCAGAATACACATTCAAGTCATCACCAGAGATCAGGAGTTCTTGCTAAAGTGCTGCTGCAATCTTCAGAGGCTACCGTCTTCAAAGTTCACATCGTCCAAGGGATAAAGCGATCGTCATTCAGATCGGATTCCTATAGTTGTACTTTTCCAGAATTCTTGTAATCTTCTTACAAAGTTTGTGAAATAAAGATCAACTTTTGTTTTTGCAAACAGAGATATCCGTCAGCATTTCTGGTGGAATGGCATGAAGAGGGAGATAGCCCAGTTTGTCTCTCGTTGTTTAGTTTGTCAACAAGTTAAGGTTGAACATCAGAGACCAGCTGGACTTCTTCAACCTTTATCGATCTCAAAATGGAAATGGAAGCACATTACCATAGATTTTGTAACTGGATTACCTAAATCCCCAGCTGGGAGATATGCTATCTGGGTTATAGTTGATCGTCTCACGAAGGTAGCTCATTTTTTCCCTTTCGAAATTGGTCAATCGACGGATCAGCTAGTAGAGATGTACCTCAGACAGATTGTCAGATTGTATGGAGTGCCAGTTAGTATCATATCAGACAGAGATCAAGATTCACATCGTACTTTTGGCGAAGTCTTCAAGAGAGTTTGGGGACTCGTCTTAAGTTCAGTTCAGCATATCATCCGCAGACAGATGGTCAGTCAGAACGCACGATTCAGACTCTCGAAGATATATTACGATCTTGTACACTGGACTTCGGTGGTTCTTAGCAAGATCACTTGCACCTAGTGGAGTTCTCGTACAATAACAGTTTCCAGGCCAGTATTCAGATGGCACCTTTCGAGGCATTGTATGACAGGAAGTGCAGATCTCCTTTAGCTTGGGATAATGTAGACGAGAGGCAGATGCTTGGTCCAGAGATGATTACGCAGACAATCAAGGTGGTCAGATAAGTCAGAGATCATCTTCGAGTTGCCCAAGATCGCCAGTGCCATTGGGCCGATTCTCATCGGCATCCCCTTGAGTTTTCAGTCGGCGACTACGTATTCCTTAGGATATCGCTTACCCGTGGCGTCATTCGATTCGGCGTACAGAGAAAGCTTAGTCCTTGGTACATAGGGCCTTTTGATATCCTTGAGCGATTAGGTGATGTGTCCTATCGTCTCGCTCTTCCGTCGCCGTTACATGAGGTATATGATGTCTTCTATGTATCCCAATTGCGACGGTACATCCCGGATCTGAGCCATGTCCTTGATTATTCGGAATTGGTTGTTGGTACCAACCTTTCGTATGAGGAAAGGCCCGTATCCATATTGGACCGAAGGAAGAAGGTACTCAAGAACAAGACTATTAGTTTAGTCCATGTTGCTTGGGGTCACCACTCTTTGGGTGAGTCAATGTGGGAGCATGAGGATGATATTCGCTCACGATATCCACACCTGCCACGTGTCACATACAGGTGGTCCACGATCGAGTAACTGCCTGCAAAGTTTATTGCTTGCACAATCCAAAGTCTGCGCAATCCATCCTGCGCAATTCAGAATAACTAAAAGTTAGTTATTTCTAGAACTCTATAAATAGAGTTTCAAGTCTTCATTATCACAGACACACAGAGATCAGAATACACATTCAAGTCATCACCAGAGATCAGAAGTTCTTGCTAAAGTGCTGCTGCAATCTTCAGAGGCTACCGTCTTCAAAGTTCACATCGTCCAAGGGATAAAGCGATCGTCATTCAGATCGAATTCCTATAGTTGTACTTTTCCAGAATTCTTGTAATCTTCTTACAAAGTTTGTGAAATAAAGATCAACTTTTGTTTTTGCAAACAGAGATATCCGTCAGCATTTCTGGTGGAATGGCATGAAGAGGGAGATAGCCCGGTTTGTCTCTCGTTGTTTAGTTTGTCAACAAGTTAAGGTTAAACATCAGAGACCAGCTGGACTTCTTCAACCTTTATCGATCTCAAAATGGAAATGGAAGCACATTACCATAGATTTTGTAACTGGATTACCTAAATCCCCAGCTGGGAGATATGCTATCTGGGTTATAGTTGATCGTCTCACGAAGGTAGCTCATTTTCTCCCTTTCGGAATTGGTCAATCGACGGATCAGCTAATAGAGATGTACCTCAGACAGATTGTCAGATTGTATGGAGTGCCAGTTAGTATCATATCAGACAGAGATTCAAGATTCACATCGTACTTTTGGCGAAGTCTTCAAGAGAGTTTGGGGACTCGTCTCAAGTTCAGTTCAGCATATCATCCGCAGACAGATGGTCAGTCAGAACGCACGATTCAGACTCTCGAAGATATATTACGATCTTGTACACTGGACTTTGGTGGTTCTTAGCAAGATCACTTGCACCTAGTGGAGTTCTCGTACAATAACAGTTTTCAGGCCAGTATTCAGATGGCACCTTTCGAGGCATTGTATGACAGGAAGTGCAGATCTCCTTTAGCTTGGGATGATGTAGACGAGAGGTAGATGCTTGGTCCAGAGATGATTACGCAGACAATCAAGGTGGTCAGATAAGTCAGAGATCATCTTCGAGTTGCCCAAGATCGCCAGTGCCATTGGGCCGATTCTCATCGGTATCCCCTTGAGTTTTCAGTCGGCGACTACGTGTTCCTTAGGATATCGCTTACCCGTGGCGTCATTCGATTCGGCGTA
Source organism: Iris pallida (assembly GCA_029216955.1). NCBI lineage: Eukaryota > Viridiplantae > Streptophyta > Magnoliopsida > Asparagales > Iridaceae > Iris > Iris pallida. The sequence continues at coordinate 19,184 of JANAVB010007528.1, read as the reverse complement.
CGGAGAAAGCTTAGTCCTAGGTACATAGGGCCTTTTGATATCCTTGAGCGATTAGGTGATGTGTCATATCGTCTCGCTCTTCCGCCGCCGTTACATGAGGTACATGATGTCTTCTATGTATCCCAATTGCGACGGTACATCCCGGATCTGAGCCATGTCCTTGATCATTCGAAATTGGTTGTTGGTACCAACCTTTCGTATGAGGAAAGGCCCGTATCCATATTGGACCGAAGGAAGAAGGTACTCAAGAACAAGACTATTAGTTTAGTCCATGTTGCTTGGGGTCACCACTCTTTGGGTGAGTCAATGTGGGAGCATGAGGATGATATTCGCTCACGATATCTACACCTGTTTGACTCATAAGGTATAATGTCTTCCTTATGCCTTATACTTTTAATTCCTTGCTTGCATAAATGATTGCTTGATTGACTGCTACTCGTAGCTTGCTTTTGGTTAATATAGCTTGCCCTGACATCTCTAGCCACTTGATGAAATTTTGAGAACGGAATTCTTTTAAGGTGGGTAGAGTTGTCACTCCCGTTTCCCGTTATACGTATTTTCGTATGCGTATACGAGATTTCTGGCATTTATCAGGTGGACCGTAGTTAGACTTATTTTGCTTAGCCTAGTCTTGGTTTAATCTTGACTTGGTTTATTTGATTGGTTAGGTTCAATTTGACTTGGTTTGGCTTGGCTTGGTTTGGTTTGAGATGGAGAGGGTTGATATTAACCCAACTCCTTCTCTCTCTCTCCTCATTCACTTCTTCATTTACTTCTTCATCTACTTCATTTACCCCTTCCACCTACTAAGTCCTAGGCAAGTGCAACTTGCTTCATGAAGGATCTCAAGTTTTTCTTCTATTCTCTTCCTTACCTGATTTTAAGCCTCTTTAGAACTTGACATTTTTGGGTTTGATGGATAGATTTTTGTAGATCTAAGTTTATAGCCTTTTCGGTTTTCTTGTGTTTTGATCTACCAAACTTTATTATTTTCAAGTTTTGATTGTTCTATATTGTAGATAATTCAATTTTACCCAAAATGGACCTTTGAAAAGTTAGATTTTGACTTGTTTTGAGGAAGTTATGGCCAAAATAAGATTTGAACATTTTCTAGTTCATCTGTCCTGAATTTGGCAAGAACGATGAATAGTGCCACAGGAATGAATAGTGCCGCATGGCTTACATAGTGTCACAGGAATGAATAGTACCACATGAATGATTAGTGCCGTATGGCTTGCATAGTGCCACATGGATGCATAGTGCTGCAGGAATGAATAGGTGCCGCAGGAATAAATAGTGCCACATAAATGAATAGTGCCGTAGAAATGAATAGTGCCGCATGGCTTGCATAGTGCCGCAAGGATGCATAGTACCACAGGAATGAATAGTGCCGCATGGATGTATAGTGCCGCAGAAGGCTGCATAGTGCCGTATGAGGCTGCATAGTGCCGCAAGAGGCTGCATAGTACCGCAGATGGCCGCATAGTACCGCCGAAGGCCGCATAGTGCCGCAGAATGCCGCATAGTGCATATTTTAGCTTTTTTTTTGGCTTTTTATGTCCTATTTGGCTGAATTGTTGCCAGAATCTCTTCCAACTTCCAACATAGAAGTTGTAGATCTTTTCCTTGGCTTCAAGAATATGTTACTAACTATTTTATGCAAGTTTTTCTCATGCATGATAGTATAAGGATGGAACATGATAGTGGCCTGTTAAGGCATACTCTTAGCAAGTAACAAGTAACATAACATGATAGTGACCCGTCGTGGTGCACTTACACGAACACGACATGACAATGTGACTTTACATGATAACTCTTGATAGTGACCCATTGTGGTGTACTATTGACCAGTAACTTGACATGATAATTCTTGATGGTGGTCCGTCGTGACACACTCTTGACATGATAAGTAATCTTGATAGTGGCCCGTCGTGGCGCACTCTTGATAATTAATCTTGATAAGTAAGTCTAACATGTAATCTTGAATGTTGTTGCGATAGCTATCTCGACATGCTAAGTAAATTCTCATCATGACACCATGGGTAATTGTATTGAATGTGCTTGTATAAGCTACCAGTCTTGTCTCGCATCATGTCTAAGACCTGTACCCCTGGTTACCACGGTCAGGGATTTATACTGAATCAGACTAGGTTAATGACTAGATTGATCAAGTAGTTCATATAGAGAAGTATTCTGGCTACAAGCAATCCCGTTATCTGGGCGCCTTCTCTGATGGACTTGTAGCCTGCCGATGAGTAGGGCACATTTCCAGCTCACTGTCATATGGGGGACTTCATGAAACGATTACCATGCACACTGTCATGTGTTGCACTCAAGTCACCTAACAAGTCATGATAACTCTTAGCGTGAACCTTGCGTCTGGATAACCTGGATAGTCTGCAGGGCTTGTGGCCGTAGGGATACCTCATTGTTTCTTGCTAGTAACTAGGCTTATGATAACCCTAGTTAGTTTAAGTATCAAGCCGTACTTTTTGCTTGGCCGTGAATGTTGGATGGAGTCCTATCTTGTCTAGTCTTGCCTAGATCCAGTATATGGCTATCTCAGGACATGCTTGTATATGCTTTACCTTACCGATAATTGGTTAGAGACTAAGTTCTGTTCAGGTGAAGGGTTACAACCCCGATCCTTGTTTGGTTTACGGGTTGTAACTTGGTTACCGGAATAGTCCTTTAGTTATCTTATCATTTATCACCCTATTTTCTCTAACTCATGTCTTTTATTATCATTTATGTTCTCATGTGCTAATGTGCTGGTTTTAGTTCTTAAGTGAAGCCTCCCTTGTGGCACTTGCTCTTTCTGGGGTCTGACCCAGCTGGTTTTGTATGGCCAGATTTCGGAGTAGCACCCGAGGATCCTCCAGCCTTCCAGCCAGATGGTGAACACTAGGCGCAACCCTGGCAACGAGTCGGTTTTATTTTGCTCTCCCACTCTATTGTAAATTATTCTTTTGAGGTGTTTAGCCATCGAGCAATTATTAGCTCGTGTTAAATTTATATTTCTGTCTGCCTAAGGGCTGTAACATGATTGACAAATCCTAGGGTTGATTATGTATGACTTAAACTCTTGCTAGTCTTCGCATTTTGTATGACTAGCTTCATAATCATCTGCATATGTAATGTTTGGGACGCCTTACTTTGTATGTCTGATGATCTACCATCTTGGTACATTTACTTGCTTGCTTGAGATTGAGACACTAGGCTTGTTCTTGACACTAAAAGACTATTGGCTTGTAGTAAACCCTCATGCATCTAGACAGCCGTGACCGTATTGCGAGGTGGGATTCACTTCAATGCACGTAGCTGGCTGTATCTGTCCCCTGCTCTCTAGTATTTTGGTTCTAGGCATGACACTGTCCCTCCTCCCTCCGCCGGCCGGCCACCCTCCCTCTCCTCTGGTCGGCCCCGCTTGACAAGCCCCCACCATCAGAGATAGAGGAGGAGAGAGTGGGGGGAGGTGTAAAATCGTATGTTTAGACGTATTTTAATGGCTATTAACAGCAGGGGTGAAAACTGAGCAAAAATTAAAATATAAGATTTTTTTAAACAAAGGGTATTCAAATACAAAAATCCAAATCTAAGGAAGGTTTGTTTGCACTTATCCGAAGATTTGGGGGGGGGGTAACACTAATTAAAATAAAATTGACCCAAAATGTAAGCAAGAACTAGTTATATACTTCAACGTAGTTTTCCTTCTTCTTGGAGACGCGGCCGAGGAACCGCTCGTCGGGGAGGGTACGGTCGCACATTAGGACGAAGCCAATGTCCACGGCTTTGCACATGCCTTTCCCCTTGAAAGCCAGGCTCTTGCAGACCAGCTCCAAAGTCTTCTCCCATTTCGGGAAGAAGGGTCGCAGCACGGACGGGGGCAGGGCGTGTCGGGAGCGCTCGGTACGGTTTCGAACGTGTCGAATTCGGCGGAGACGGTGAGGGAAGAGGAAGTGGCGGAGCACAGAGCGGGCAGAGGAGCCATGGCCGGGTGGTGGCGGGCGATGGAGCAGGGGAAGGCGGCGACCGTTGCCATTGGCAACCGTTGCCATTGGCAACCGTTGCCATTGGCGGTCGAATTTTTTTTTTTGGTAGGGGAAGTGGCAGCAATGTATGGACAGGGGATAGGGATTTTTTTATATGTCCAACGATACGCAGTAAATTTTGTTCATGCTGCATTGCATGCCTGTTAGGCCCAGTATCCTCCAACTCCCATCAAATGAATAGAAGAATAATACGTCCCCGTGGTTCGATCCATTGATCTTCCGCTACTCAGCCATGATCTTATACCTCTCCTCGGTAACCATAAAACAGTCGAGTTCGATGGATAGAGATTTAGTTAATAGAGTCTGAACCCGGGTTTAGATGCATACTATTTTGGTTCTCAGAGAAGACAAGGGTTTGAGAAAGAAAGAGGATTGTGTTTGGTTAAGAAGTCAAGAAAAGAAGAAAAAAAAAAAAATAACATTTACATATTTGGTTTAGGGACTATTTGGTTAGACATAATGTGAGATGAGAAATCGAAAAAATGATATTTTGCATAGTATTACTTTGAACTAGAGAGGTAAAAGAGTGTTATTTGTATTTAAACCCCTCCCCCCTCCCCCACACAATTGCTAATCATATATCTACTTCCTCCCCCAATTTTATTTTAACTAGTGTTACCGTTCCAATCTTCGGTAAACTGCAAACAAACCCTCCTTAGATTTGCATTTTTGCATTTGAAGACCCCTTGTTTAAAAAAATCCACATTTTTTTTTGCTCAGTTTGTACCCCTGCCGTTAACAGCCGTTAAAATATGTCTAAAAATATGATTTTACCCCTCCCTCTACTCTCTCCTCCTCACTCTCTAGTGGCGGGGCCCGGTCAAGCGGGGCCGACCAGAGGAGAGGGGAGGGTGGCCAGTCAGCTAGGGAGGAGGATGCGGGTCGAGCTAAGGTTGAGCATTCGGTTAATTCGGTTCAAACCGAACCGAAAATTGAATAAGCAAAACCGAAACCGAACCGAATTGGCCCATAACTGAATCAAATCCAACCGAATTAAATCGGTTCGATTTTCGGTTTATTCAATTTTTTGGTTTATTTGCACTTTTTTGTTAATAAATTTTAGTATTTTCAAAACTGAAATCGAACCGAATCTTTTTTAAACCGAGCCGGATCTCTTATTCGGTTCGGTTCGGTTCGGTTTTTTCTTATTCTGTCCCCCTTGAGCCCCCCCTTCACTCCTCCCTCCGCTGGCCGGCCCCCTCGACCCGCCCCTCCTCCCTCCGATGGCCAGCCCCCCCAACCCCCCTCCTCCCGTTAGTCGGCCCCTTCCGTTGGCCGGCCATGCTCGACCTAGGGGTGAGCATTATTCGATTTTTGACCAAAAATCAAACCGAACCGAAAGAGATTCGGTTCGGTTTAAAAAAAGATTCGGTTCGGTTTTGGTTTTGAAAATACTAAAAAATTTATTCGATTTCGGTTTTGTGTTTTGGTCCAAAACCGAAAACCGAATAAGAAAATTTAGTTTATATATAATATATATATATATTATACTAAATAAATTTAGGTATATTTAAGTACTATATATATTAACAAAAAAAGTGCAAATAAACCGAAAAATTGAATAAACCGAAAATCGAACCGATTTAATTTGGTTCTGTTTGATTCGGTCATAGGCCAATTCGGTTCGGTTTCGGTTTTGCTTATTCGGTTTTTTGTTCAATTCGATTTTCGGTTCGGTTTGAATCGAATTAACCGAATGCTCACCCCTAGCTCGGCCCGCCCCTCCTTCCTCCGCTGGCCGGCCACCCTCCCCTCTCCTCTGGTCGGCCCCACTTGACAAGTCCCACTACCAGAGATAGAGGGAGGAGAGAGTGGAGGGAGGTGTAAAATCGTATGTTTAGACGTATTTTAATGGCTGTTAACGGCAGGGGTACAAACTGAGTAAAAATTAAAATATGGGATTTTTTTAAACAAAGGGTCTTCAAATGCAAAAATCCAAATTTAAGGATGGTTTATTTGCACTTATCCGAAGATCGGAGGGGTAACACTAATTAAAATAAAATTGACCAAAAATGTAAGCGTGTACTAGTTATATACTTCAGCGTAGTTTTCATTCTTCTTGGAGTCGCGGCCGAGGAACCGCTCGCCGGGGGGCGCGGTCGCACATTAGTACAAAGTCGGTGTCCGTGGCTTTGCACACGCCTTTCCCCTTGAAAGCCAGGCTCTCACAGACCAGCTCTAGAGTATGCCCCCGCTTTGGGAAGAAGGGCCACAGCGCGGGCACGGGCGGGGGCGTGTCGGGAGCGCTCGGCGCAGTTTCGAACGCGTCGGACTCGGCAGAGACGGGGAGGGAGGAGGAAGTGGCGGAGCACCGGAGCGGGCATAGGAGCCATGGTCGGGTGGTGGAGGTGAGGCGGCGGGCGGTGGAGCAAGGAAAGGCGGCGACCGCTGCCATTGGCGGTCAAATTTTTTTTGTTTTTGGTAGGGGAAGTGGCGGCTGTGTATGTTTGCCATTAAAAATCAAAGACAGGTATTACAAAAATATTGAAATTGATTGCAAACTCGCTTGTACAAAGAAAAGCCTAGAAAGAAATCCTAGGAAATAATCTAAGTACAATTGTTTAGTTTTGATTCTGGGGGGTGACGGTGGAGGCTTGGGAAAGTGCTAGCAACTCTGCCTTACTCCGTGGACTATCTGACGCAGTCTTTAGCTCTTGAAGAAATTGCCTTTTGAAGGTTGCCCGCCTTTTGCAGGGGTGTGGCACCCTTCTATTATAATGGTATGTATGTTGAGCCGCATAGCGCGTGAAGAGCCGCTCTTTGGTCGCCATCTGTCGATTTGTTGGGATTTTGTTGCAGCAAATCTGGGTAGTTAAGACTTGGTCAACCTGCCACGTGTCCTGTCGTAGGAATCATTTTGAGCCGCATGGGTCTCTCAGTTTTCGGCCATATTGGCCGAATGAGACTCATGCGGCTTAAGTCGCAAACTTCCTTAGCCCACATATAGCTTAGGGATTTAAGCCGCATAGATTCTGTACTTTGGCCGCATAAAGCTCATGGGGCTTGGGTCACAGTCACCCTTGGCCGCATAAAGTTCGGAGACTTTGGAGCCGCATAAGGTTCATGCAGCTTAGGTGACCCTCATTCTGGTCGCATAAAACGTATGAACCCTACTTTTGGTGACGTCTTACGTCTTATCTTTTTTTCAAAGTGTCAGATCTGTCACTTTTGTCAGTTTTGATAGAACTTGTTAGCTTTATCAGACGAACTGATCCTCTTGGCCGCATATCTTTCTTCTGCAGCTGGTTGTCGACGGGCTGCATAAGGCCTTGAATTTGTCATATGGCTTTCCTTTATGCGAACCTGTTTGGCCCAATGTACATATGCGGCAATTTGTGATCCGTATGAACCCCATATTTTACATGCTTCTACAAGACGCCCTTCAAAGTTTTCAAATTGCAAATTTGAAATACTTTGAATAAGAAGCATGGAAATATGTTAAGCCGCAGGGAGTCTTCTGTTTCACTTAACAAAATGCCCTCATGGCTTTTAAAAGAAAACGAGAAAAAGTGTACAAAAGTACAAGTAGATTCTGGGAAGTATTGCTATGGAAGTCTGATCTGAGAGCGATCACTTTGTTCCTTGGACCACACGATGATGATGAAGAAAACTGCTTGGAGATGAACAACTGGAAGAACTAAGTCACCAGAAAGGTATCGACATAATTGGCACTGATAGCACAGTCGAATGCTTTCCTGCTTTGCTTCACTCTGTTCTTGAGAAAAAGTTGAAAAGAAATACTCTGGAAAATCACTTTGCTCTGAAAGTATCTGGTCTCCAAAATCTTCTCCCTCTTTCTTAACAAAGAAGTCGTTATATAGACTTGTCTTTTGTGCGTAAAAAACATCAATATAGGGTCTCTATGCAGGCTATTAGGATAACTGTCACCCACGTACAAAAATTAGCCTCTACTCCTGTTAACACATGTCCTATAATCCAATAAAATAAGGAGAGCACGTACACACGTTCTTCGAAAAGTGTGACATGAAGGACACGTCAGAAAACCACGTTCCCACATAATCAGGACAAACTGTGCATAAAAAATGTTGTTTAAACATGTCCGAGCGTAAAATAGCTCAAAGTAAGCTTCCTGCGTAAAGTGGCTAAGAAAATCGCCTTGAGCGTAAAGGCTCAAATAAACTCTACGCGCGCAAAAAAGTAGCTGAGATAGCCTTGAGCGTAAAAGCTCAAATAACTCTTATGCGTAAAGATGAAGCCGTTCTTCTAGCGTAAAGCAGCTCATTGGCACGCTAAACAATAAACTTCTCGGCTTCTGTGCAATCATTTGTCAGAAAATCAATCTGTCAGAACAGTATCTTTGTGCATTTAATGCAGCATGGACAGCTCATTCCTCGTGTAAACACCATGGACAGCTCATTCTTCGTGTAAAATCTGAATTTAAGACTTGCGTAGAGTTTTGAGTTTGGCCCAGTTTGACCTTTGCGTAAAGTCTAATATGGAACTGTCTTTGCGTAAATATCTCAACTTTCTTGACTTGGTCTTCGAAATTTATTTACGCTTCTACAAGACCCCTTCAAAGTTTTCAAAATTTTCTAATATTTGAAATGCTTTGAACAGAAGCGTAATGTTTGGGATATCCAACAGTCATCAGCGTAAATTTAGGGATACTCAACAGTAATTTCAAGAATTCGAATCACCCTTAAGTTTCCTATAAATAGGACTTCTGTTGAAGAGAGAGAGAGAACTTTACTCATCTCTCTTATTCTCTTCTTCATTCATCCTCCAAATCCTTTCGAGCAAATGGCACCCAAGAGCAAGGCCGCCGCCTCAGCCAAGGGCAAGAAAGTTGCCTCTTCGTCGACGGCTAGATCATCTAAAGAAGTTCACGCTGCTGCAACATCAGTAGGGAAGAGCGTCGAAGAAACCGCAAAGGCCAACCCAAACATGGCTCCGGCCATGATAGGTAGAAACTCTATCGATTTGTGGAAGATGATAACCCAAGACCAACCCTTAATCATACGCCCGTTTATACGTGCCAGCGTAAAAAAAGAACAAAACACGCTCACGTTATACGTGCCAGCAAAAATTTTAAAATTAAAAATATGCTCACGTTATACGTGCCAACGTAAAACTTGAAAATACGCTCACGTTATACGTGCGAGCGTAGAATTTGAAAATACGCCGACGTTATACGTGCTAGCGTAAAAACTGAACATACGCCCACGTTATACGTACGAGCGTAGAACTTGAAAATACGCCAGTCAAAAGACCACTTTTCACATGTAAAACTTTACTCTTTTGAACATACGCATAAAACCAAAAATCGCCCACGTTTATACGTGTGAGCGTAAAATTGAAAATACGCAAGTCAAAAGACTATGTATTTTTCACATGTAAAACCTTATTCGCGTAAAAATTTCTTTATTAGATTGCGTAAAACATTTTTTGAGAAATGCATAAAACAAATTCTCTAAAAAAACAAATAACTTTTTATGCGTAAACTCATCTATAGTCTTTGCGTAGAGCTTGAATTTGTGTAGAGTTCATACTTAGATTTTTTACTAACTTGATTTTTCTTGTTGAACTTCTTTTGCAGTGGACTTGAGGGCCCATCCTCTCTCTGAGGTGTTTGGCTCACCAGCTGGTATTCTAGGATCAAATTATCTGAAGAATTTATCCCATGTCGAGTTTCCTCAAACCGACAAGCAGTATCCCCAAGAAAGACATCTGTTGATAGCTGCTCAAGGAGATAGAATGTTGCTGTCTCTGATGAACGGAGAACTATTGACATCACTGGATGGCCAGTATTATCTGAAGCCTGCATTCATGTTCGGGGATGCAATTGACTTCAAATCTCAAACAAACCCCAAGAAGGAGTCTTGGGTGTTCAAATTTGGGGAAAGGGCGAAGTATCTCCCAACAATGCCAAGAGATTATCCCCTTTCTTCTTTTGTTCATGCTACTTATCCGAGACGGATGATCTGGAATTTGACTCCCAACAGTTATGGAAGATCGGGGATAATCATATTAAAGAGATGAAAACCAGATGGGCTATCACTCGAGTACTCCCAGTGGTAGTGTCGTTCCTTTCTCAGGCTTATTGCCTGGATTTACACCAAGTGAGGGCTCATCTCTGATTCAACCAGTGCAAATACCGATGTTCATAAACAAGTTTATGAGTGCCTCAATACTATATCCTCAGGTCAACCCTAGGCTTCCAGGGTGGATGCCTCCTCACAACAAAAACTGGGTTCAACTAAGTTCTTGGATCATAAAGAACTTTAAAGCAGAACTAAAAGTCATTAGTTTATTAGAAGCGGTAGCCTCCACATGTCAAGGCATACCTATAAACAGTAATCTGTTCTTAGCCCTGATGGAGTTGTATATCAGCTCAACAGGAACATTTGCAACCCCAATAGGTGAAATGGGTTTTGTACTTCATGAGATGCAATTCATCTCCAAGCTACCAATGGGGAAAGTTCCGTAAAGGACAGATTAAGTATAAAAAATCGAATATTCCAAAAATTGACTAAATACTAAATGAAGAGTACGTTCCCTCCAACAGAAAACTAGCAGAAATTAGCAAAAAAAACCCTCGCTTAGTCGAGGTATATCAAGAGCTGATGTGCCACTATTTGATCTGCACCACTATGTATGAAAGTGGATCAAATTTGGCATACATCAATAAATGGACAACATATCTATTCTACCATAAGAATAGAATATCCAAGGAAGATAAAGAGAGATTTCAAGACAACAAGGCTCAAACCATCAACCCTTGTTCAATAATTCCTGCTGATTTGATAAACAATTGGATGATCACATATAAGTCTCCGAACAAGTATTTGACCACCATGACTGGAGAATTCCCTGCGGGGACTGAAACATTGAGCTTTTTGAAACATGGAAGTCGAAAGCTTTCAAATGAAGCCTTGCTAGCGGGCTTTCTTTCCCTGTGGCTACGAAGATGGATCGTACCAAGGACTGGTACAGTCTATAAGATTCATCGAAACGTACTATGGCCAACAGTATATTTGGTATTCAAGGCCAAACTCAGCCTATTGCCGGCAATGGTATGTTGGATAAATGCAGGTTTGTGAGCATTTGGTGAAGAACTGATCAATAATGCTCCCTACCGTAAAGATTTCCTAGGGTGGAGATGCCCTATACTTATTTAATGGGCTGGTTACTGCATCACAACTGTAGTTTATTGCCACCAGGCCCTGAAAATTATACGGAGGTATTCCTCCAGAAGTTTAGCAAAGCCACGTGGAATGCGACTTCAATGACGGATACCCGGACATCATTGAATTTCTTCCATGGGTGAAATTTTTTCTGCACACGACCACCAGTTCCAGCTGACTGTTTCGGTGTATAATTTGACGACGTAGGTCGAGAGAGGACTGAGATACCTGCCCTAGTCTTTAATTGGCTAATATGCATCAGACCCTCACATCTGATGTATAGAATTGAAGACAACTGTATCTTCGAACCGTATCTACCCAGCCGGTTCGCTCGTCAGTTCGGGTATGACCAGCTTTACGTTGGTAATCCCTCCACCACTTTCAACAATTATGAAAAATTAATTGATGGAGCGAGGGCATGGCGGTATTTCAGCGCTGGATGCACCGGTGCTAAATTTTATGTGTCAACTGCCACGAGCATAACTGAGCTACGAATGCTTCATTCGTATGCACATTTTTATGTCTCCATTCGTTCCTTCGCCAAAGACTACAACATGAAAGGAAGTCTTCGGTGGGAAAAAGAAGAAGACGCCGAAGAACCTGTTATGGTGCCTTCGGACATACCTGATGATGCTGTTCCAGATGAATATCTGGAAGCGATCCCTATGGGAGTTGGGAAAAACAGCTGCAGGAGCAATTAATATTACTACAACTCGGAAACGGAAATCAGATACGCTGTTACTCTTCGGGAGAAGAAGAAGAAGATCAGTGTTAAAAGGCCTTCCAAACAGAGAGCCGCTACTCCAGAAAGCGAAAATCCTGTTGAGGTGCCTCAAAACATTACATCTTCTTCAGCTCAACCTCGAGAAAGGTCTTCAGTACCCCAACCACCAGCAGTAACAGAAGTTACAGGAGTCCTATCCCCCCGGACGTCTTAGTACTTCATTACATCTAACTTCGCCACAAAAGGCGAAAGCTGTTGAAGACACTGCCACCACTCATGCTAATGATCCGGAACCCATCCCCTCGGATGAACCGGCTCTCAAATTAGATGATGATGACTGGGATCTAGATTATGACGCACTCCTGTCGCGTCCTGCACCTGTTCTAGGTAAAGATCAATTACACAAAATTTATACAAAAATATGTATTATGATTTTGTATATTGACTATTCATGATGAGATGGTAGAATCTGAAGAAGGAAGTTCTTCTTTAAAAGAAGATTCTCTTTCTAAGGAAGGTTCTCCATCTATGGAGATTCAACAAGCGCAGGAGAGACATATCAGGAATTGTCTTCTCTTGCCGAAGAAAGAGAAGAAGAACCAACTGCAGAAAAAGAGCCAACAGTACTCAGAGAATCAATTGCTGCTAAAGAACAGATTGATAAGGTCGTAGATATAGCGACAACATCAATTACTGCAGCTAGTCCTGACCAGATTCCTGAGACAGTTATGTTCGAGTCTGAACCGAACATAGGAGGTAGCACCTTCGTAATACTATCCCCTACCACCGAAGCTCATCCTCCGGAGGTAGCAGAAAAGGTTGCTGAAGATGTAGTCCCGAAACTCCCTGGAAATCAATTGGCTATGGTAACGATAACAGATATATCGTTAACTCAGCTTGCTACCACATCAACGACAGCACCAGTCTTCGGTTTTCTGGAAAAGAGATTGGCAGATATCGCTGATACGCCAAGCTCCAATGCTGATATGAATCTTTTGGTAGAGATTCATAGTGAAACTTTTTACAAAACTTTGGCAGCATTGATCAAAATGGTTTTGAAGAAAGGCCTCAGTTATGAGAGCTTGAAAAGTGCGATTGCTACTACCATAGACAATATCGTAATGTTTAATGATACTGAAAGGGCAGCAGCTTTACAGAAGATAGTCCAGGGACTTGAACAATCCATCAAAGAATATCTAAGGTTGTCAAGTGGGACTATAGAAAGCCTCGTCCAATCCGAGTATGATGCTCTCACTAATGAGTATACAACTTGGGAAACCATCTTCAAAGAATCTCTTCAAGATTATAGCAATAAGGTTGCCGTAGAAAAGACCTTCTTGAGAGGAAATAAACCCTTGTTGGAGCAGCATCAACAATCCTATGATTCAATGAATATCAAATTTCATCAACAAAATGATAGAATTCGTGAAGTCGAGGCTGAGCTGGCTCGATTAAAGGAGGAGCAAAACCGGATGACGGAAGATAGAGATCAATATTTGAGGCAAAGCTCTATTTTGGAAGAACGGATCTTTGGTTCTGAATCTAACATTAAAATTCTTGAAGAAGCCAAAGACAAAATGATAGCTTCCTTTGCCGAACTCTCCCACCTTTGTACTGTAGAAGCTCAAAGATCTATAGCATACACAACTGTACTGGGCTCTCGAGAAAAGCGTCTGGCAGAATTACAGAAAATGATTAAAGATCTATCTGCTCCGCCTTAGGAATTTTTTGTACTCAATAAAGAATTTTTATCTTCTGTCATTTTCTTCATTTTGCTGATGTACTATTTCCAATCATGAAATAAATGAACTATATTTTTCTTATATTCTTTTTTTTATGTGTATGAGATAGAAAACTATTATCATAGGTAATATGGACATGATAAGTCTTCAAAACTCAATAAAATAGATTATATCTATCCAGAGGTAATGTGGACATGATAGATAATAAATCTTATTTTTTTAGAGTGTACAATACTATCAGAGGTAATATGAACATGATAGATAATAATAACTCAAAGAAAATAGATTAATATCTATTCAGAGGTAATATGGACATGATAGATAATAATGAAAGGAAGTAGATTTAATATCTATTCAGAGGTAATAAGGACATGATAGATAATAAATCTTTTTTTCTTTCTGAAATCAGCTGGTAAGACAGAAAACCAAAATTCTCTTTTAGAAAAATATTCAATCAGCTTAACCAAACCTTGGTAGCTGGGGAGTGAAGAAGAAATTCAAACATAGTATTTCTTCAAGAATTTACCGTTAATTGGCATCATGAGCAAATCTCCATTAGGTTTAGACAACCTATAAGCACCATTAGAAAATACGGTTTCGACTACATAAGGACCTTCCCATTTAGCTTGGAACTTGCCTTTACTCTTATGAGTCATAACTATAGGTCTTAGGACAACTAGAACTAGATCTCCTACTTTAAATACCCTTTCTTTAACTTTGCGATTGAAAGCTCGAGATATGCGGGCTTGATACAGCTCAATGTGCTGTTGCGCTTGAAGATACTTCTCATCCAAACCTTCAAGTTCCTGGAGTCTTAAGCGGTCATTATTCTCCGTAGTTAGCTTATTAGCAATGGCTATTCTAAGAGATGGTATTTGGATTTCCAGTGGAAGAACAGCTTCACACCCGTAAACCAATAAAAATAGTATAAAACCAGTTGGAGTTCGGACTGTTGTTCAATAAGCCCATAAACATTCTTCAAGTTTCTCATTCCAATCACGGTTATTAGAAGAGACGAACTTTTTGAGAAGTTTGATAATTGTTTTATTGAAAGCTTCTGCTAAACCATTAGCAGCTGGATTGTAAGCTATAGAAGATAAGTTCTGGATCCGATTCTTGTCGTAAAATCGATAAAGCACCTGACTGGCAAATTGTGGTCCGTTATCAAGGATTATCCTTCGGGGAATTTCGAAACGATAAATGACATTATGTTTGATGAAGTTAACCACATTAGACGTTTTTACTTCAACAAGAGGAACTGCTTTTGTCTATTTAGAAAAAATCAGTTATAACCAGGATAAACCGATGTCCTTTGACAGAAGGGGGATTAATTGGACCCATAATATCCATACCACAAGCTTCGAAAGGCCAAGAAGCTGCTGTAGGATGTAAAAATTCAGAGGGTTGATGAATAAAATCAACATGAATCTGGCATGCTTTACACCGTCTAGCATAATCCACAACATCTGCTATCATAGAAGGCCAATAATAACCCATTCTTCGAATACGGTCCTGTAACTTTGGACCTGGTTGATGTGCACCACAAACTCTGTCATGAGCTTCACGAAGTGTTTGCTTGGCTTCGCTTTCTGAGAGACAACACAATAAAAGCCCGTCATAAGAACGACGATACAACATGTGCATAGGAGTATCATAGTAAAATCGAAATGATCACCTTTTGATTGATGCAGCTTCTTTGGATCTTCAGGTAAAATCCCATAGACCGCATAATCAATAAATAAACTTCTCCAATCCTTTTGCTGATAATTTGATTCGGTAGCATAACTCTGTTCGATGTTCAAATTATTTTTGACATAGAATAGGTCTCGATCCAACAAAGTGATGGTATTTTGTCTTCTGATTGGAACTGCTAAGTCTGCAGCTAAACTAGCAAGAGTGTCAGCTTCCAAATTTTAAGAATGCGGCACGAATTCAATGAAGAACCTTTTGAATGAGAGAGCCAATTCGATTACCACTTGATGATAGGGAATGAGATCAGGATTCCTGACTTCATATGTCCCTCTGACCTGATTAACAATCAGTTGAGAATCTCCATATCCTTCCAAAAACTCAATGTCCAATTGTTTTGCTACTTGAAGACCAATTAGCAGAGCATTATATTCTGCCACATTATTGGAACATGGTTTATTGAGGGAATAAGCACGGTATATAACCATTTTATCAGAAGAGACCAAGACGATGCCTACTCCAGAGACAATATTGCCTTTAGGTCCAACTCGTGATGCTCTATCAAAGTATAATTGCCAAATATCGTCCTTCAAAGTCATGTTGCAATTTACGACTTCATCTGGAATGTCGTCATATAACTTAGAAGTTTCAGGTATAGGCTGAGCTGCTAAGAAGTTAGCTAACTCTTGACCCTTCACTGATTTTTGAGGTATGTAGACCATACATAGGGGGTAAACAATATTGCCTAGGTAGCTAACCGGGAGTTAAGAATACTTGGCTTTTTTATTAATACCCGAATAGGATTTATTCTGGATATGACATGAATAGTCTGTTCCGATACATAATGTCGTATTTTTGAATGGCAAAAATCAAGGCTAGACATTATTTTTCTCCAGGAGTATACCTGTGTTCAGCCCCAACCATCATTCAACTGAGATAATAAATTTCCTGTTCATGACCTTATCACTTTTCTGTGGAAGAAGAGCACCAAGAGAATGATCTAATGCTCGAACATATAGTAAACATGGTCTTCCCACTACTAGGGTACTAAAATAGGTGTATTTGTGAGGTATTGTTTGATATCATTAAATGCTTTTTGACATACTTTATCCCAAACAAATGACACGCCTTTCTTCAATAAACGAGAGAAAGGTTGACATCTCCCAGAAAGATTTGATATAAATCTCCTGATATAAGCAATGCGACCTTGAAAGCCACGGAGTTCTTTCAGATTACGTGGAGGACGCATTTCAAGAATTTCTTTTACTTTATTAGGATCAACATGAATACCTTGAGAAGTAATGACAAATCCCAAAAATATGCTACTAGAAATCCCTAAGAAAGACTTAGTGGGGTTCATCTTTAATTGATGTCGACGTATCAACTCGAACACTGTCTTCAAATCTTGAATGTGATCATCCTTTAATCGAATTTTGACAGCGATATTATCTACGTAACATTCAACTATTTTTCGTCAATATTCTTGAAAGATATTGCTCATGGCCCATTGATATGTAGCGTCGGCATTTTTTAGACCAAAAGGCATAACTGTGTAGCAATAAACTCTAAGGGGTGTATGGAAAGCAGTGTGCTTTTCATCTCCTGGATGCATCTTAATTTGGTTGTATCCTGAAAATTCGTCCATAAAGGACATACGTTCAAAACCACATGTATTGTCTATCATAACATCAGTGATAAGAAGTTGAAATTCGTCTTTTGGACAAGCTGCATTGAGATCTCAAAAATCTATGCAAACTCGAACTTTTCTATTCTTCTTCATGACAGGAACAATATTGGCAACCCAATCTGGGTGTTGTTCTTTATGAACAAAGCCACATATGATCAGCTTTTTAAATTTTGCTTCAATTGCATCCATCATATACGATCGAAAATGCCGCTGCTGTTGTTTTACAGGTTTGGCATTAGGAAGAATATTGAGTTTATGGGTAGCTACTTTAAGATCTAGACCCAGCATATCCTCATAGCTCTATGCAAAAATATCGATATATTCTTTTATCAACTTTATCAACTTTTCTTTTTCGTCTTCAGAAAGGTTTTTGTTGATAAATATTGGCTTTGACGTAGTTTCGTCTCCAACATCAATCTGGACAATTTCATCTTCTGTGGGTGGCTGTCGTTGTTCGAACCCAAGCTCCCACTGAGTATCCATTTGTTGTGCCCATGGGTCATTTAAAAATAGTTCAGAATCATCATCGGTTTGAACCATATTAACTGAAAAGACGTGCTCAGATTCAACATACTGGACTCCTTCAGAATCTGAGGATTGTAAAGAACTGGAAGAAATTCTTCTTCCATATCTTCCTTAAACATGTGAGATGTATCATATCCCAAACCATGACGGTTTCGTTGATAAAACGGATCACCACATACGGGTAATCGTCTACCTTTGCCCTGATTGAGACTTAACATGGTTTTCAAATCATATCCCATATTCTGAATAATCTTAAGAGATTGTTGACTATATTTGTCATTTCTGATTTTTTTTCTTTATCTTTCTCTTCAAGATTATCTGTCTGGATAATATGAATATTTTTAGCCAAACAAAACACAATTTGACGCTTGTTTTTATTAGTAGACGGGATCACGAAATAAGATTCTTCGTGACGTCTATAAATTATACAAGCTTGTGATGATGAGGCAACAAGTAGTACATAAGGAGAAGATGTTAGGAACCTCTGAGCATAGGGTCCAATATCGACATGAGGAGGAAAATAATTCTCTTTATGATTAATATATAAGGTTTCCTCTGTATTTATGTCAGTTTTATGTTGATGACTTTGATTATCAACATATAAAGTCATTCTTGCAATAAGTTTGACAGCCATATACTCCAAAAGGAAATCATTAAAATAAGAAAACACCGATTGATTAATATTTACATCATTGACAGACTGATTACTATGCTTTGGATTAATCATTAACGGACCGTCATCCGTCTTCGACATATACTTGCCAAGGTTGATAACTAGTGGTTCTGGATCAGTTGTACGAGAAGTACGTCCTTTAACCTTGATCATGAGAGGTTGATGACTAGTGTTGGTTTGAACCCGACTTTTGACTGGAACCCTCACAGATTCATCAGACGTGGCTTGTGTTCTTCCTTTAACTTTAATCATCAAAGGTTCATCATCGATAGGTTAGGGTTGAATTCGACCTTTAACCTTAATCTTCAAAGGTTGATCTTCTGAAGGTGATTGGTCTTCTGAAATCAATTTGTCTTCTAAAGGTGCTCGATCTTCAGCCATATCAGATATTTCCTTCACATGCTCCTGTGTATAGAGTATTGAATCAGAGAAATAGGCTTCAACACCTTTAAAAGGATTAATATCTGCAAATTTAGTCTTCACGGTCTCCTGAGAATCTACATACTTGAAGCATTGGTGAAGAGTCGAAGGAACAATGTTATGTTCATGTATCCATGGTCTTCGAGTAGGATATTATAAGATACGTCTGAGTTGATAACATAGAAAGTTGCCATGGTTCGAAGATCACCTATTTGAATCTTCAGACGAATTTTCCCAATGGTTTACTCATTCCATAATTAAACCAACAATTATCGTACTAGTGTAAGTCAACTCACTAGTAGGAATCCTCAATGGTCGTAGCATACTCTGAAGAATAATGCTGATGGAAGACCTAGATCGATGTAAATTATGTCAATTTCAGTAGAGTCAATATACCCTGTATAACACAAAGGCCTATCATGTCGATTATGCTTCAACAGCATATCCTCTTGTGTGAAAGTAATGTTAGGAATTGATTCCATCACACTGTGACATTGGGGACACGACACCGGTATATTATTAGGACT
>JANAVB010007527.1:0-40347 GCA_029216955.1 Iris pallida | reverse complement strand
GCCGCCTCGGTTTCCATGAAGTGATATCCGCAAATAAATCCAAAAAGATCATCATTAATCCTTTGGTTACTTCGAAGCGTTATCATTTGCATTAACTGAGAAAAGCATGCACCCCATCACTGATGCGCGGAGTACTCATGTGCCTGAATAGTCATGCGCCCCGTTGAAGACACCACCATGCTTCTTATTCAAAGTATTCCAAAACTTGATAAAAAGTTTTGAAAACTTTGAAGGGGGTCTTGTAGAAGCATGGAATTTCAGGAACAGAAATCCTATGCGCCTAACATTACATGCGCCAAGAAGCTCAGATGATGTACTTGGCACAGCAAACAGCAAAAGCATAGATATTAAAGGAAGATTTTTATTTCATATAAAAGTCTATTATATGTCTAAAAAAGGGCTGTACAAAGGAGAACTTCTACAAAAAGAAAAGACCCTAAGTCTATAGCAAGGCGCAGCAACCACCATGCGCTCTCAAACAGGCACGTCTCGCTATGCTCTCTCAGTCAAGTTTATCTCTTTGGCGTCTCAGTCAGGCGCATCTCTTCGGCGTCTCAGTCAGGCGCATCTCTTCAAGAGTCTCAGTTATGTGCATCATGAAGTCTCAACATATGTGCCAGTTCGACCCGATCAAATGCTTCGACTAATAAAGCATTTATTGAGCAGAACGAGGGTGGACAATCAACCCCCTAGCTGGAGGAAGAGATTTCCAAAGCCCAAGGAAGAGAAGAGCACCGCAATCGACCTGCGACAAAAGGAGGCTTTCAACACAACCAGAATGGGCAACACCCACTCTAGCAGGAGGAGGAGCTCTCCCAAAGCCCAAGGAAGATGATCGGAGCACCGCAATTCCGATCTGTGGCTCTTCCAGCATAACGGAGACGGGGCTCGAGCATTCCGATCTTTAGATGTAACAGACACTTTCTGTCTGCCTCAGAAGCCCTCAACTCTGACTTTTGGATGTAACAGTCACCTTCAAGTGTATCAATGAAGACAATGCGTCGCATCTTCACCCTCGGGAGCATCTCATCAACACAATGTGCTCGAGCAAACAAGTTCATTTCGGGAGGGCGTGAGAGAACGAGAAGCAAACTCTCTCCTTGCCACTATTTATAGGCCGGGCAAATCAAACCCATGCGCCAAGTGGCGGGCTCTCCGAATCCCGTGCAATGAATTTGCATTAATGGTAATGAACCTGACGCTTCGAATTCGGCCAAGTCAAAAACACCTATTTAAAGCACTCAAGAATGTAACAGTCGGGCCAATAAAGACGTGTCATGCAAACGGATGCGCCGGTCAGACCGTGCATCATACTGACGCGTCCATCAGCACCAAGCGCCTTATAAGGATGCGCCCATGCGTTCCCATACGCCTAGTCGAATGCAGATCAATGTGCCGACTCAACAGCCCATCACCCGTCAAAGAATATTAAATGCTGAAGTCTGACACGATAGTAGCCAGTCCCCGAGGACTGAACATTTGACAGCATTTTCAGAAGATGAAGCGTCGCCGACGTCAGCATCATCATTATTTTCCTCCGGCGGTTACAAGCCACGTGGCCGTCCAACCATTTCGCATGTGCCTCCGCAGCCATGCGCCAAAATCTCCGCATGCGCCTCAAAAGCCATGTGCCTCAGACTTTTCTCTGATCCCTAAAGACAGAAGTCAAAGTCACTACTGAAGCCTCGCATGCGCCTCAAAAGTCGTGCGCCCAGACTGGTTCGTGACTCCTAAAGGTTACAAGCCAAAGTCTCCTCATGCGCCCAATCCCAGGCGTATCCTATCAGATCACTCTCAACCAAATCCGAGATCTTTGAGACATGGACCTACGACACGTGACCTTTGACTCGATTCAGCCTATGAAAGGGTGCTAATCACCCAAGATCTCAGCAACTGAAAGATCCTCTCCATTGCTACGTGTCAGCTCGGCCGTAGCCCACAAAGGCAACAGGAAGAGTTCAACTCCTCAATCAGAGCGCATCGCCCATGCGACTCCATTAGCAATCACCACGTGGCATCCCTACAAATAGGCACATCCTACATATGTGCGCATGAGCAGCCAGCCTGCAAACTATAAATAGAGGGATCATTTCCTTCTTCGACAGCTACGAACCTACGAACACACACAGAGAGGCAGATACAGACACTCAACGTTTTCTTCCTCTCCGCAAGCTCCAGCATCCAGAGCAACTCAGACCTTCAGAGAACCGATAACCATCATCAGATCGTCAACGGAGTCAACTCATTACCACTCGCTCCATCGGCACAAGGGACCCAGATAAATAAAAGTGTACTCCTAGGACTATATCTATGTCCTACATTGTAATACTGTTCTGTTTGTAATTGAAATTGCAATCAAAATATTTTAATGACAAACAATACATACTTACAAAATACCGATCAAAGTAAATATGACATGTTAAAGACAAATTGGTAAGAAGTGGCCATTAAAAAATATTAAAGACGAAGAGTCAAAACATATTCACCAAAACAAAATTAAGCTCCTATGCATGCTTCAAGAATAAAGATTAAGAGTAAATAGCATACATAGATAAATGTGTCACAATAATAGAAAATAAAATACTATATAGTGTGAACTAATCATTTAAGCTACAACTAGTCAAGCTAGGATTATGTCTCACATTGATTCAAATAATAAACAATTTAAAAGATATCAATGAAAGCTAATAGCAAGACATCAGTAAGAATGTGCTAGATATTAAAAACTATTTAGGAAGCATGTGACCGAAGTGGTTCTAGTGACCACACTTCTTTTGGTGCAATTGCATGGAAGATGACCTTTGTAGCTTTACAATTACCAACATGTTCCATGGTTCTATTTGATATGAGAAGCTTCACCTGCAATATTAGGTACGTGAAGACTTTGGTATCCAATACTTGGATCCATATTTGTTAGCTTTGGGAACCCATTTACACAAGTTTATATCAACTAGTTTTCTAATCTGACAATGATTAGAAACGTGTCCATTCAAACCACAATAATGACAGTAAGTATTAATAGCGCTATGTGCAGCAGTATGAGAACGTGCAGTGGGATGATAAGATGTGCGTGGATATTTGTAATAGAAAGCATGGTTGTGTGAAGCTTTAGCTTTGCTTGCTTCCTTTGTAAAAGATCTGACGTGTGTGACTTTGTGATGTTCTAAGTGTCTTGTGTTAGACTGAGTCGTAGGTTGTACTACCTGCTTTTTCAGTCTAATATCTAACTTTTTAGAGTTAGCACAGATCTCATCATACTTAGCAGAAAGAGCATCAATTCTACATGAAGCAATATAATACTTCTTCTTTTCTGATTCTAATTCCTCCTTAAGTTTAGCATTTTCTTGAGTACTTTTCTCAATGCAATCAAGTGCCTCTGCAATCTAAACTTCAGTATGGAAATCTTCGTAGAATTATCAGAAGGAGAACTATTTCTAGCATCATTCGATAAGCAAGTAAGCTTTTTTCATTCTTTCCGCTTATAGGATAGAATATCCTTTCTAGCTTGCTTATACTTATCTAATACTTTCTTGTGTTCTTCTAACATATCACTGAAAGCATCAGATTATAGGAACGAAATCGTAAAGCAGAATACTCTAGGCGGGGGTGAATAGAGTTGGCAACAGAATAATGCTAATTTAAAAATGTTAGCAGCAAGATCACAGAATAATAATCACAACTAAATAATGTAAAGGCAGAGATAAGAAAGCAAACGCAAAGACAGCGATGTATACTGGTTTCCCTCTGTTGAGGACTAGTCAAGTCGGTAGAACTCTTGCTACCAGTTGAATCCACTATTGACAAAACTGCAAGTTTTCTTACGAAGTTCTTGCAACTTCTACAACACGAGATTTGATACAAAGAACTCGTCCAACTTCAATTTTGAAGAGTTGAATCTTCTATCAAGCCTCTGATTACAATCACTCTGAAACTTCTAGACCGCACCGCACTGGCAAATCGACTAGAGGATTGTAACTGGCTTGGGATCTGAAATTTGAAGCTCGAAAAAAACTCTTTGGAAGACTGAAAGCTTTAGATAGAGAGAATATTGAAAGTGAATGAGTGAGTTAAAATGATCAAAATCCTTCTCTATTTATAGGAGTTCCAAAGACAGAATTCTGGCAGAATTTGGGCAGAACTCCATGAGGAAATCTCGGTCAAATTCGCAACTGCAGGAGGACCAAGTTCCAAAGAATTCAAAAAACAAAACAGCCACTAACCAAACTCTGGCCGAACTCTGTCAGGGTTAGGTTAGTTTTTTTAAAAATAGTTTTTGGGGATTTTTGAAAACCTTTTTGAAGCTTTTGTTAATACGAATGTTTTTCAAAACTAAGGATATTTTAAAAACATTTTGAAATTATTTTGGAATAGCCTATTTGCCAGTACGACTCGGTTTACAACGTATTCCTAGACTCAATAAAATAAAAAATACATTGCTCAAAGAAATACAGACTCGAACAGGCAAACATTGCTTTGGTCTTGAACTGAGTAGATAGTTGTTCTTGATCATATCCAAGAGTCCGAGATATCCTGACTAGCTTCATATATCGAGACAGAGTTTGATCAATTATTAAAATCAGTTTGACCATATGACCAATGGGCCAACAATCTCCCATATTTTGATAATTGACAAACTATGAATGATATAACATCTTTGCTTGGAATAAAATCAAAAATAGTAAAATTGTTCATATTCCTGCATTTTTTCAAAAAGAATGTTAGATCCTATTTTCTCCCCCGTTGTCACTTAGCAAAATAATTGCAAAAGAGAAAAACTCCCCCGCAATCAATACATAAATAACAAACAGTGAAGAAACACATAATAAAAATTTATAAAAAAATTATGACAGATGGTAAAAAAATAACATCAGGCATGTATTTGTCTCAGGCAGTTTATAACAGAGAATTATTTCACAGGCAGTTTATAATAAAGAAGCAGATAAAGATGCTATAAATAAGTAAATAAACTGATGTGAAACATAAACTACGCATCTCATAAAGATAAAAAGATGTCCAAGAGAGATAAAAATAATATCCATTACAAGTCCTCAAAGGAAATACTGATAATAAAGTCTAAAGACTTGGAATGTTGGAGCATTTCCAAGTATACAGTAGATAACATCTAAGTCTCAAAAATCAACTAATATATCACATCTCCTCCTCCTCATCCTCATCATCATCATCAGCATGACCGACATGTCCAGAAGGACCAGCTGCAGAGGTACCAGCTCCAGAAGGGTGAGGAGGAGCGCCAGTGTAAAACTCACCGACATAGTCTCGAGGAGCACGGTCAGAACGGTACCAATCATATGCGTTACCAGGCTGAAAGTAGGCATGAACAGCCTCATCCTCACAGCGGTAACCAGAAAAGGCTGGATCTCTAGGAATAGAACCGGTATAATGTCCAGTCTGGGCAAATCGAAGATCAGCGAGAGAGTTTGCTATCGCCTGATAACGAGTGACATCGCGGAACTCACGCTCGTGAGCCATATCCGTCATCGAGACGTACAAATCAGAAAGGTGCTGGTGTATGCTCACAAAAGTCATGGCATACTGCTGAGTAGGTAGAGGAGGTGGAGCAGTAGGAGGACCAGTAGGAGGAGCAGCAGCAGTCATACTACGACGAGATAACTTCAGAAACTTGGGCTCAGGGTCTTGAGTACAAGTTGACAAATCAATATCGAAACGCTGAAAGATGCGTGGGAGAATTATCGCATAAGAGAGATTTCTATCTCTTGCACGACAACGTCCCATCATCTGGATAATGGTCTTAGGGGCAGAAAATGGAATCCCCTTAAGAATGTGATACATAGCAGATAATTCAAGAGATGTCACATCATCCTTTGAAGTAGACTTTAGAAGGATAGTGGAGTAGATGATGCGATGCAATTCATAATTAAACAAGTTCAAGTTGTTTGCCTTGAACTTTCCAGAGCGAACTCGATCAGGTGCACAGAGTTCCGCTTTGAAACTAGTAAGTGTCGTGCCGTCGGAGAATTCAAATTCAGTAATATCAACAAGCGGTTCACCTTCATTGGGAATACCAAGGATTTTCGCTAAGAGGACATCATTGAAATTGATATCTAGTCCGCCAACACGAGTACTTACGTCAAACGTGTTTAATATGATATTGCAGTAGAAAAGTCTAATGGCATTAGTTGCTACTGGGAAACAAAGTTTAACAAAATATTGTAACCCTAATGCCTTAAAATATTGGCGGTGTTCTGGAAACACAGTCCACTTGATGGGAGCGCCTGTGCATATGGATCGCATGGAAAAGTCTCCATACCACAGAAGGGCTTGATCTAGGGTTTGAAAGTAAAACCCGTCGAACGCGCCATCGCTCGATTGGACTGGCGAAAAGAGGAAATCCATGGGTGGAATCGAAGATGATCCTTCCTCACTAGGATTGGTCTTCTTCTTCCTCTTGAAGGGGTTAAATCCCTTAGGTGCTATTGTGCAATAAATAAAATACACGAAATTGATAGGAGGAGACATATGAAGTTATACCTCCCGAGATTCGAGTATGTTGAAGAGGACAACGATCTCCGCACGAATCCAAGATTTGGATGGATTTTATCCCGTAGATTGGAAGAGAAAGAGTGGTGAAGAACTAGGGTTTTAGAGCTTTTCGTGCGGCTGCTGTGCTGTGATGGTGGATTTTAGAAGCAATGAAGAAGAAAGGCTCTCGGGTTCTGGTTATATAACCTGATACCTTCAACCAAACTCGGGCCGAATTCGGTCCGAAGTCTGGCCGAATTCGCCTGGGGTTGGTTTAGAACACTTTCTTTTTCATTGGCTCATTTCAAAGATTTAATTCAAAGATTAGTAATTTCAACATTCAATTAATATAATTAATGTTATTTTATAGATTAAATATCGTTACACAACGACTGTCTCAGATTAGCTGTAGGAGTACTGTTCCAGCTGGCGGAGGTTCACCGGGGAACTCTTAAATACCGCTTCATTTCAACCGTAGTTGTGGTGACAGACAGACTCTTTATTGGCTTGTCTCTAGCACAGTTTTTGCGTATTGACATAAAATCATAAAATACAATTAATTAACATTATTGACGTCCAAAATTCCTAATTCTCGACGTAAATAATTGAAACGATCTTCTGCTAGAGGTTTTGTGAAAATATCAGCTAATTGATTCTTAGTATCTATGTACATAAGGTTAATATCTCCATTTTGATGATGATCTCTAAGAAAATGATGTCGGATCTCGATATGCTTAGTACGAGAATGATATACTGGATTCTTAGTTAAATTAATAGTGCTCGTGTTATCACAGAAAATGGAAATGTGTGTGTAAAATAAATCATAGTCTTCTAAGGTTTGTTTCATCCACAAAATCTGAGCACAACAACGTCCTGCGGCGATGTACTCAGCCTCTGTTGTTGATAGGGCTATAGAATTTTGCTTTTTACTAAACCATGAGACTAAAGCCTTGCCTAAGAAATGACATGTGCTACTGGTACTTTTTCTATCAACTTTGCATCCAGCAAAATCTGTATCCAAGTAACCAATAAGGTCAAAGGACTTAGTTTTGGGATACCATAAGCCAACAGAAGAAGTGCCCTTATGGTATCGAAAGATACCCTTAACTGCGCACAGATGTGATTCCTTTGGATTAGCTTGAAAACGTGCACATAGGCAAACACTAAACATAATATCTGGACGACTAGCAGTTAAATAAAGTAAACTACCGATCATACCTCGATACTTACGTGTGTCAACCGGCTTGCCTTGTTCATCAATATCAAGCTTTGTTAAAGTTGCCATCGGAGTGCCAATAGGTTTGATATTGTCCAGATCAAACTTCTTTAGCCAACCTTTTGTGTACTTGGCTTGATTTATGAATGTCCTATTGTCAGTTTGTTTGATTTGCGGTCCGAGAAAGAATTTTAGCTCTCCCATCATGCTCATCTCAAACTCATTCTGTATACACTTAGAGAATTTTTGACACAGAGATTCATCAGTAGATCCAAATATAATATCATCAACATAGACTTGTATTATGAGAAGCTTGCCATTAAAAGACTTAATAAAAAGTGTAGTGTCAACCTTGCCTTTTGAAAAACCGTTGTCAAGTAGGAAGGAGATTAGACGATCATACCAAGCACGAGGGACTTGTTTTAAACCGTACAAAGCTTTCTTCAACTTGAAAACATGATAAGGGTTTTTAAAATCTGTGAAACCCGGAGGTTGTGCTACAAAAACTTCTTCTTTTATAAAACTATTTAAAAATGTACTCTTGACATCCATTTAAAATAATTTAAAATATGAAAACATGCAAATGCACATAACATGTGAATGGATTCTAATCTCGCAACTGGGGCATAAGTCTCATCGTAGTCGATACCTTCTTCCTGATTGTATCCTTGAGCTACGAGTCGAGCCTTATTATGAGTCACTAAACCATTCTCGTTAAGTTTATTTCGGAATACCCAACGGGTGCCAATGACCGGATGATCAATAGGCTTGGGAACAAGTTCCCAAACTTGATTTCGTTCAAATTGGTTTAATTCCTCTTGCATAGCATCTATCCAAAAACTATCACTACATGCTTCATCAATAGTTTTGGGTTCTAGCTGTGAAATGAATGCAACACTAGAAACAATATCTCTACTGGATGTACGAGTACTTACACCTTTAGTAATATCACCAATTACCAAATCCTTTGGATGATCAGCCGTAAATTTTAATCTTTTCGGCAGACTCTGAAGGTAGCTGGTTCCTGGATCTTCTCTAGGAGGATCAGCTAGTGCCGAGCTTGGTTGAGAATCAGCTGTTGTTGAGCTTGGTACAGTTAGATCTTCGTCATTGTCATCGATAGTCATTTGATTCAGTTCATCAAAAGTGACGTTGATTGACTCTTCGATGATCATAGTTCATTTTTTGAAGACTCTGTATCCTTTTCTCTTGGCCGCATAACCTAAAAATATACCTTCATCGGCATTTTCGTCAAACTTTCCCAAATTGTCTTTTGTATTAAGAATAAAACATTTACAACCAAACATTCTAAAATATGAAACTGATGGAATTCTATCAAACCATAACTCAAATGGAGTCTTCTTCGATTTGGGTCGAATTAGAACTCTATTGAGAACAAAATAAGCTATATTGACAGCTTCAGTCCAGAAATATTTAGGTAGACTAAACTGGTTTAACATTACTCTGGCCATTTCGGATAGAGTTCTGTTCTTACGTTCCACAACTCCATTTTGTTGTGGAGTCCTAGGGCAGGAGAACTCGTGTACAAAACCGTGTGTGTCACAAAATTGCTCAAACTCTGCATTCTCGAATTCGCCACCATGATCACTTCTAATACGAGTGATCATGTAACCTTTTTTATTCTGTACTTTATTATAAAAGGCGACAAATTTGGACAATGCATCATTCTTGTGTGTCAAGAAGTATACCCACGTGTATCTAGAGTAATCATCTACAATTACAAAAGCATAAAGCTTACCTCCGAGGCTAGCAACTCTGCTAGGACCAAATAAGTCCATATGTAGCAATTATAGAGGTCTAGTAGTACATACTGCGTTTACTGACTTGAATGTGGATCTGGTAGCTTTGTTCTTTTTACATTGGCTGCATACCGAATCCTTCTTGAATGTTATGTCCGGTAAACCGCGTACTAGCTTCTTCGTGGATAATCTTGAGATTGTGTCCATATTTGCGTGACCGAGTCTCATATGCCACAGATGACTCTCATCACTTTTAGCCATTAAGCATCTACCTGAAATGTTAGTTTCTTCCAACAAATAGAAAACATATATGTTGTCTTCCCTGATACCTTCAAAGATAGTACTACCAGTTGAGCTATCAACTATAGTACATTTGTCTTTGCCAAAGTTGATGCCATAACCATGATCAGCTAGATGACTTACGCTGATTAGATTATGTTTCAACTCGGTAACCAGATAGACATCCTTAATCACAGGATAGGGAGACTTACCAACATCACCGATACCAATGATATACCCTTTCAAGTTGTTACCGAAGGAGACATAGCCTTCCTTCTTTTTCTTCGACAGTGTTGCAAATAATATAGCGTCACTGGTCATATGCCGTGAACAACCGCTGTCGAGAATCTATTTTCTTTTAGCATGTGAAAGGTGTTCCACCTACAAAACAGTTTGCAGATGAAACTTTTGGTACCCATTTCTTGTAGGATCCTGAAATGTTAGCTTTTGGTATCCATGCATAAATATTTAAATCAACAAGCTTTCTGATTCTACATACAGAAGAAATATGACCAATGTGGCCACAATAATGACACTATGCATGTTTAGTGTTGAAAGCTGAGTGATGTGCACGGTTGGTAGGTTTAGGTTTTCTAGTATAGAAGAAAGCATACCTATAATCCTGTTTGGGCTTAACCTTTTGGGGTAAAGGTTAAATAGGGTTAGGTCTGACAGTGTTTGGTTTGGGAATGTTTCGATTATTCAGTAAGTGACACATGTTAGGGTAGGAAGCAGCAGTCTCAGGCTGTTTTTCTAACCTAATTTCCATTCTTTTGGAAGTGTCATACAACTTAGTATAGTCAGAAGTGAGTGCTTCCATTCTGACTTGTGCACTTTGAAGACTTTTCTTCTCTTTAGAAAGTTCTTCCTTCAGTTGGTCAATAACCTTGTCTTTCTCTTCAGATGACTTGGTAGTCTCGTGTAATAAGAGCTTAATAGAGGAAAGCTCACCAGACTCACTAACATTATTTCTAACCTCAGCTAGTAGGTCGATAAGTCTTCCTATTTCACCTTTGTACTCTTTGAGTACCTTCTTAGAGGTCTAATATTTGCTACGCAGTTTCCTATAATCACTTATCAGTTCACTGAAGGCATCTCCTAATTGCTCAAAGGTGAAGTCATCATATGTATCAACTACAGGTTCAGAGAGTACCTGATCGGATGCCATAAAGCATACATTTACAGCATCTTCTGATTGTTCATCTTCTGAGTCGCTGGCTTCACTCTCATGCCATATGCTGGTGTTGGCATATCTCCGAGATGTTGATCTCTTCAGTTTCCCTTTCTCATATCTGTTGCTCTTCTTGCTTGATGATGAGTTTGTAGGACAATCCTTCTTTATGTGTCCCTTCTTCTTGCAGCCATAACAGACAGCATCATCTTGATACCAGTTGTTGCTGCTATTGTTTTCTTTGGCTTTCTTCTTATATCTCATGAATCTTTTGAATTTCTTTGCTAGGAGTGCTTGATCTTCAGCATCAGATTCACTGCTGTCTGAATCACCTTCAGCAGCTTTTCTGTACTGAGCCTTGAAAGCGATCGTCTTCTCCTTTAGTGCAGGCTCTTCAAAATCTTGTAGCTCCAGGTCATGAGTGAGTAGCTTACCCATGAGTACTTCGAGGGACATAGTTGTGAGGTCGTTCCCTTCAATGATCGTAGTGGCCTTTGGAATCCAGTTCTTGGTAAGTGCTCGCAGGAGTTTGCGAATCTTTTCATGGTTACTGTAATCTTTGCCTAGGGAGGACAAAGGATTTACAATATCCAAGAATCTTTTGAACATCTGAGTAACTGTTTCGTTGGGCTTCATCTTGAACACCTCATACTCTTGAGTAAGTCTGCTGACTTTTGATTCTTTGACTTGAGTCGTGCCTTCATGTGTGACTTCAAGAAGCTTCCACACTTCTTTAGCAGTTGTGCAGATAGATACCCTGTTAAATTCAGTTCTGTCTAAAGCACAAAATAAAGTGTTAATAGCACGTGCGTCAAGACTGGCCTTTTTCTTTTCTTCCTCTGTATATCTGTTGTGGGGTTTTTCAACTAAAACTCCATCAACATTTATACGAGGTGGCTTTTGATAGCCATCAATAATAATAGACCATAAATCAAAGTCAAGTGATTTCAAGAAGAAACTCATCCGTGTTTTCCAATAGGTATAGTTCGTACCATCAAACAGTGGAGGTCTGTTTGTGGCCTGGCCTTCACTTGTGAATTTTGCAGTTGCCATGTGTTGTGCTGTGATCTATATAACAATTAGTTAAATGAATAAATAATTACAATGTTACCTTGCTTTACCTGTAACACCCGCTCTGATACCAATTGTAGGAACGAAATCGTAAAGCAGAATACTCTAGAGGGGGGATAAATAGAGTTGGCAGCGGAATAATGCTAATTTAAAAATATTCGCAGCAAGATCACAGAATAATAATCACAACTAAATAATGTAAAGGCAGAGATAAGAAAGAAAACGCAAAGACAACGATGTATACTGGTTTCCCTCTGTTGAGGACTAGTCCAGTCGGTAGAACTCTTGCTACCAGTTGAATCCACTATTGGCAAAACCGCAAGTTTTCTTACGAAGTCCTTGCAACTTCTACAACGCGATCTTTGATACGAAGAACTCGTCCAACTTCAATTTTGAAGAGTTGAATCTTCTATCAAGCCTCTGATTACAATCACTCTGAAACTTCTAGACCGCACCGTACTGGCAAATCGACTAGAGGACTGTAACTGGCTTGGGATCTGAAATTTGAAGCTCGAAAAAAACTCTTTGGAAGACTGAAAGCTTTAGATAGAGAGAAGATTGAAAGTGAATGAGTGAGTTAAAATGATCGAAATTCTTCTCTATTTATAGGAGTTCCAAAGATAGAATTCTGGCAGAATTCGGGCAGAACTCGATGAGAAAATCTCGGTCAAATCCGCAACTGCAGGAGGACCAAGTTCCAAAGAATTCAAAAATCAAAATGGCCACTAACCGAACTCTAGCAGAACTCTGGCCGAACTCTGGCCGAGTTCTGTCAGGGTTAGGTTATTTTTTTAAAAATAATTTTTGGGGATTTTTGAAAACCTGTTTGAAAACCTTTTTGAAGCTTTTGTTAATACGAATGTTTTTCAAAACTAAGGATATTTTAAAAACATTTTGAAATCATTTTGGAATAGCCTATTTGCCAGTATGACTCGGTGTACAACGTATTCCTAGACTCAATAAAATAAAAAATACATTGCTCAAAGAAATACAGACTCGAACATGCAAACATTGCTTCGGTCTTGAACTGAGTAGATAGCTGTTCTTGATAATGTCCAAGAGTCCGAGATATCCTGACTAGCTTCATATATCGAGACAGAGTTTGATCAATTATTAAAATCAGTTTGACCATATGACCAATGGGCCAACACAGATAACTCATCATGAGAAAATTCACTTTCTTCATAAAAAGAATTATTTTGTACCTCGTTAGATAATGCCATTGCGCATAAATTTGCTGCTTAATGAGGTCTCTCTTCTTCTTCAGAATATGTTGCTTCGCTTTCACACCATATGCTCGTGCTAGTGTACTTGTGAGACGATCATCTGACGATGATCTACCTTCATTTGATTGTTTATAGTAACTCTTCTTTCTAGTAGTAGTACAATCTTCTTGGATGTGGTATATCTTCTTGTCACATACAAGCTCTTCTTCGTATAAGGGATTATGTTGTACCTTAAATCCCAATTCTATCATGCACATATTTGCATCATTATGAAGACTATCCTCCTCTCTGAAGTTGCTAGCTTTGCTTTCATACCTGCACTCATAAATAGCTTCAAGAACTTTCCAAATTTTATGAGATATTGTGCAAGTATTAATAAGAATGAATACATTTGTGTCTACTGCACAATAAAAGATATGCGTAGCTTTTGCATCAAGGCTAGCTAATTTCTTCTCTTTCTTCGTGTAACTATAATAAGGCTTGTTGATTATAGAGGATGTGAGAATAGAAGTGATAGTAGGCTTTTTGTAGTCGTTGATAACAATTGGCCATAAGTCAAAATCTATAGACTTCAGGTAGAAGCTCATCCGTGTCTTCCAATAACTATAGTTCCATCAAATAGTGGGAGTCTATTTGAGGATTGCTCTTCAGTTGTGAAGTACATACTTGCCATATGTGAAATAGTGATCTATGTAATAGCTATAATAAATAAGAATATAATAGCAGTGTTACCTCGCTTTACCTGTATAACCCGTTCTGATACCAATTAAAGGAGCAATTGGTATAAGCAATAATATCTCTATAAGGAGCACCTACAATAATATCTCTAGAAGGAGCACCTGCTCTGATACCAATTGTAGAACCGATTGTAGGAACGAGTTGTAAAGTGCAATACTCTAGAGGGGGGTGAATAGAGTAGGCAACAAAATTTAGCTAATTAAAAATGTTAGCAGCAAGATCACAGAATAAATATCACAGATATGTAAATAAAAAATAGAGAGTAGAGAGCAAACGCAAACACAAGGATTTATACTGGTTTTCCTCTTGTGAGGACTAGTCCAATAAAAAAAACTCCAGCTTCCAGTTGAATCCACTATGAAAAATTACCACAAGTTTTCATTCGAAGTTCTTGCAACTTCTACAATACGAGCTTTGATCCGAAGTACTCGACCAACTTCAATTGTGAAGTGTCTTTCTTCAATCAAGCCTCTGATTACAATCACTATGAAACTTCTAGACCGTACCGCACTGGCAAATCGACTAGAGGATTGTAACTGGCTTGGGATTTGAAAATGAATAGCTCAGAACACTATGGAAGAAGTAGTAGGCTTATAGAGAAGGATATGTAAAACCCCTAAATTTTTTCAATTTTTTTTATAAATTTGGTACTGATTTTTATTTTGTATTTATACGTCGCGCAGTTGCATTGTACGTCGTGCACAAAATTTTATTTTTTCGTAATTCCTCGACGAGTAAGAATATGTGCGAGCGTACATATTTTTAGAAAAATATTTTTTCTATTTTTATAGTTTCAAAATAATATATGTAATAATTATTGTAGCTATCATACCAACATTTCCAAGTCCAATATTATATTTTATTTATTTATAAAAAGTCTTTCGTTTATAATAGTTATTAATAATAAATAATCTTCCTCGTGCATACATACATATTTCATAAATATTTTATTAGTTTATTTTTAAATAATAATGTTATTTTTGAAATTATTATTATGAGTATTTTTAGAAAATATTTTTGAATTATTGTGGTAATTTAAATCTTGATTAGATTTTATGGATTTAATTTAAATAGTTTAAATTAAAGATAGAATTTATATTTAAATTGAGTTTAGATTACCTAGATTTAATTCAGAATTTAATTTAGATTTAGATTTGATTTTATTGATTTAAATTTAATAATTGAATTATCTAATTGGGTTTAAATAAATCCTAATCCTTATCCAACTGGAAATTCTCACCTCCTATATAAGGAGAGGTACTCATCCATAAAATTCTACCATCTACAAAATTCTCCACCACCCATATCATTGCGTGCATCGTGTCCGTGTCTCCATCTTTTCTATTATTTTCCGCCATTACAATTATATTGTCCTTTTCTTCGTGTCCACACACGGATACATGTCATCATCCACCTCCGACACAATAAAAATTTCTAACCCTAAACCTAACCACCTATGTACGTCCCAACCCTACCACCCACGCCCATCCTTACCGAGGCCAACTCTGCCACCCTCGTCAGACCGTCGAGCCTCCCTGGCTGACTCCAGCGCCGCCACAGCTCAACCACCAACCGATCCTCACCACCAGCCTCATCCCTACCATCCGGCAACCTCTATGTCCTATCCTGTCGACCCGCACCCGTGCCAGCCCTCCATCGGAAACCTCTCCTCGCCGTAGTTACCAGACCACCGACCTCACCAAGGCCTCCGCCTGTCCAGCTCCGCCGCTCCTTGACCCACGACCTCCAGACCAGCATCACCGCAACCGCCACCTGACTTCCTCTGCCACCATCAAGCGACACCACCACCACCGCCGCCGTCAACATCCACATTGTCACCACCATCACCGTATGTCATCAACCCCGCCACCGCGACCGGCCGCCCAACTCTGGCTGTCCACCCCAAAACCCCAAATTAAAACCACCACTCTAAAACCTAAACTTACCTTCTTCTGCCGGCATCCCAACCGCACAGCCGCGCGCAGGCTTCCTCCGCCGGAGCCAGAGCACGCCAGCGTCGTGCCTCCCCTGGAGCGCCGCGATCTCCGACCGCCGCAAACCCTTGCCGCCGCCGCGAGTTCATGGCATGCGGACGCCCTGGCATCCGTTCTCCGTCCACTACGCTGCCCCCGCATCGTGCGACGAGTTCGCCGGCGATCTCATCTGCCGGCACCCCACCTCCTTGTGCCGGCGAACGCCACAGACCCGGCCGCCATCAGTGAATTCCCATCTGCCCCGCTTCCTCTCTCCCGTGCCTTTTCCTTTCGCTTCCTCCGTCGCCTCTTTCGTCGCAGCGCCCCGCCGCACAGCCTTTTCGCCTCTCTCTCTCTCTCTCTCTCACGCTCGTCTCGCTCTCCAGCTCGCTCTTCCCCTCTCCCACAGCTCCAATCGCTTTCTCCCCTTTGCTTTCTCTCTCTCTGCGCCTCCTCTGTATTATAGCTTTTGGTTTTTTTTTTGCTATGGTATTTTCCCACTTCGAGAGAAGTGTGTGATTGTGTTTTGTTTACTTTTAATGTTAACTGATTTATTTATACATATTATTATTATTAGGGTTACTAATATTATTATTATTGATTATTATTACTACTTTTGTTTTTGTTGTATTGTATTATTATTGCTAACATCATACTTAATATTTTTTGTTATTACTATTATTATTATTATTTTTTATGTAAGCTCTAGAGATTTTTGTAATTATTATTAATAATTGATTTTGGTATTTTTATCATTAACCAATCCTTTCAAAATATTCTTGTAAAATATATAAATATTATTTTTGACTTAGCCTACATAACTGTGGCTTTAAAACCATCAACCAATTTCTATATTATTGAATATAGTTCCTAATATTAAACTAATTTCTTAATTACTTTTAAAATAATTATCTAAATTATTATTTTTACTAATAAGATATAGTTTTAAATTACCATATATATTCTAGTAGTTATGTAAAATATTTTTCTAAGCAAGGTATAGTTTTTGACCTAAAACGATTTTTATCAACTACCTAGAAATAATAATTTTGGATGATAAAATATATTTCTTTTTCAAGGACTATAAGTATTTTTCTA
Source organism: Iris pallida (assembly GCA_029216955.1). Lineage (NCBI taxonomy): Eukaryota > Viridiplantae > Streptophyta > Magnoliopsida > Asparagales > Iridaceae > Iris > Iris pallida. The sequence continues at coordinate 23,314 of JANAVB010007527.1, read as the reverse complement.
AAAACATATATATTTATCATTGATCAAATTTTCTTCTATTCTTTTGACCGTGACTAAACCCCTCTTTTCTATTCCTCGCCAAATCTGTACTTCCTCCTATCGACCCTAACTAAATTGACCCTTCTGGACCCAATGGAACTGTCCGTGCCACCATCAAAGGTCACCTTGTGTAGTTGGTAACCGAAGTCGCAGTTCGTACCACATTGATCATTGCAGTACACCAGACGTCCTACCAGGCAAGACATCTTGCCATTTGCTGTTTATTTATTTTAGCTCATATTTTATGCATTATTCATTATTTTCTTTATGCAAAATAAACTGTGATATATGGCATAATCTGTTAGAACTTACTGTTCAGTTATATTTTCTGCTATGTATTATTTTTCTTACACATTAAACTTAGATTTATGTGACCACCATTTATATGTTGCATTCATATGCCTTGACACATTTTTACCACGGAGTTGTGAGTCGCATGTAGAACTCGGACATGCGTGACTGGCTGGCCACCGGTACGTATAAGCCGTGCGATAGGAATAACCGCTAATAGAAGTTGCATTCTTAGTTTGACTTAGCGGTTAATAGAGGTTTTGTGTTGTGGATACAACATATTAGGCATTGGAAGGGAAAAATAGTTCCTTGATGTATGGGCCACATTTACATACTGCTATTGTACCTGAAGCTCCGTTGGAGACACAGGTTCACCCTATTGTACTTATTCTCTCTGACGTTCATAGAACGTTATGGACGTTTTCTTACTGATTTCCTCTGACGTTCGTCGAACGTTATGGACAGATTGTACTGATTCCCGATGAGAGGGACGATGCCACTGCTATACATCCCGAGTGCCCATATGTGAAGGATCGTTCTTTATTGCATATTCATTATAGTATGGTTAGGTACCCTATTGCATGCATCCCTTATTTTCTATTATATATCACAGTTTATATTGGCATGATATTATGTATCTTGTTACGTCCCTCTGAGGACCTGGTTATCTCGCTAGGTGGGTGTTCTTGTCTTTTGCAGGTGTTCTAGCTCTAACCGTGACCTTCTCCATTTCTTCAAGGATGATTGCACTTGGATCGTCTTCGCTTCGCTCGTCAAAATCATTCTTTTGTATATTATGTATTTCTTTTCATTGTTGGTAGTGGATTTTTCTCCGTCTAACTACATGTACCAATGAAAATTCATAGATTATATGATATCTTTTATTTTTATATTTTGTGTGGATGAGATTAGTCATGGTTCTACTGTATTTTACAGCTTATGTATTCATATGAGGTTTCCATATATTGGAGTGTACTTCGTATGTATACAGCTGGCATGTCTACGTTCCTAGTCCTACGTATTTTGGGACTGGGGCGATACAGGATATCAAAGTGAATTGGTGTGTTAAAATGATCAAAATCATTCTCTATTTAAAGTTCTTCCAAAGGCAGAATTCTGACAGAATTCGGGCAGAATTCGGGCAGAACTCTATGAGAAAATCTCGTTGGACTCCGTAACTGCAGGAAGACCAAGTTCAAAAAGCAACGTTCATTAACCGAACTCTGGCCGAATTCAGGCCAAACTCGGGCCGAATTCTGTTGGAGTTTTGTCAGGGTTTTTGCAAATTAGTTTTAGGCTTTTTGAAAAGATCAAGCAGTTAGGAAGTTGTTTGGGTTTGTAAGTGGGCTTGTTTTCAAAATGAAAGGATATTTTGAAAATGTTTCTTGGGTAGCCTATTTGCCAGTACGATGCAGTTTACATCGTATTCCTAGACTCAATAAATATGGAAAATACATTGATCAAATAGGAAAACCAATAGCCCTTTGATGACGCATTTATTCTGATATTTGAGCAAACATGAAGACGCCTTTTTCCTTGACGGTAATCGTCCAAAGATAAACAGATCTGGAAATCTGAATACCTTTCCGTGGCTTCGCCCCCGAACCCCCACAGGTGGTGCTGCCCCCTCGACCCCTGTCCGCTGACCGGGCAGCGAAACCCCCGATACGAGGCCCCGGATAGGACGTTAGGCGGTTCAGAGAAATCTTCTTGTATAACGCCGTCTTTGGCCCATCAATAATTCTCTATTGCATATGTCCTGGTTTGACAAAACTTGATTATGCTTACTGCATGTCTATAAGAATATGTTAGATGAACAAAACAATATGATACAAGCATAGCAATATGATATAGAACATTTTGGATAATGTTAAGTTTAAGTAGCAACATGATAGTGATTACATGAATATTAGTGATGTCATTATGGTAAACTTAATTGATTAGCCATATTAAAAAATATGATATAATCATCGGGCTAAAACCCCTCCTCCTATATAAGATCTGATTAGCCCCTTGCCTCCTTTAATTTGTAAACCCTAACCCTACTTTGGTGTTCTTCCCCAAATTTACCCCATTTCTCTAAATCACCTCCAAATTGAACCAATTCAATTGTAAATCACTCCTATTGTGTAGAGGAGGTCTCTATTGGCTAGCTAGCAAGGATTAGAATCAATTTGGCCATTGGATTGGGTGTTGATGCTTTTCAAGGGACATTTTATTGAGATTACAACTCTCAATAGGTAATGATCACTAGAACCTTTAAATTCTTGATGTCTCTCCATAGATGCATTCATTTAGGGTCCCTCTAGCTCTAGGCTAGTATGGAAATTAAATCCATTTAGGGTGTGTATCGGAGGAGTATCGGAGAGCTATTCATAGTGTTTGATGAAATACCTCAGAAATATTTATTCTTAATTTTCAAAACTAATTTCATGATTTTGTAGCTTATAATGTGTGGATCTCATTTCTCTTTGACTGGGTCAAATTTGTGGGGTTTTGGTGTCAAAATTGGACACGGGGACACACGCGCGCATCTCGTGCGCTCTCCTGCTACTGCGTGTCCAGTTCTCACTGGACACGACACGTTTTGACACACCACTAGTTGGTAAACCTTGGGGCAGTGACCGATAGCACGCTCAACAAAGTTGGTTTGATTTCGTAGAGAAATCGAGGAGTTTTTGGGTCTGTAGTGGTCAGCCGAGTGTTGCACATGCGCAGATTCCACGTTTTGATACGCATGTGCACACATGACACGACACAACATGGACACGTCCTAAACTACTCGGTGGACACCTTGACACGTGGGGATGAGGTTGACACGTCGGCACACCCTATTGGTTCGACCCACGTGTCTCACACTGCACTCTGAAACTTGCCATGTATTATGTGACACTTATTGCACATTGTTTACATTTCTCCGACACTCTGATTGACACCACATTGACACAGTAGACACATGTTAGACACATTCATGCACTGCATTTGTATATCTGCATGTCCTCATATCATGTTTGCATACCATATTTACTGCAAACCTTGCATTTCACAACCCTTGTATTGCACTACAGTTGTTGTCTTGACATGCCTGCATATCATCCTTGTAGCTGCATGACTTGCAGTACTACAAATGTATTCCTACATTCACCCAGTTGAATCCCTGAACACAATTTGCAGTCCACATCTCCTTAAACCTTATTTCCTTAGTAGTGACCAGTCCCTTATTATCTTTGATCAATTCCCCAATTACCTTATGATTTAGTCAAACCAAATCTGTTTTTTCCCTCCATATTTGACTTGGTATCTGTCCAAATCTTGCATGATAACTTGGGTTAATGTCTAATACCTGGGTTAATTTGAAATTGAGTTTGAGTTTATATGTTGTTTCAATTGGGATTACATGTTACCAGGTTGGGGGTTTATATAATATAGGTATATATATACATGTAGTTTCAGTAGAGTATATACATGTTGTTTCAATGTATGTTGGATACAGTGTTCAGGTTTGGGAATGTCTGATACATGCATGTAGGTATTAGAATGGTTACATGTCTGATATATGTAGTTCAGATATCTTGAATTGAGTTTATTTGTTAGTTCATGTTAGTATGTATTAGTATTCAAAGATTAGAGATTAGTGATGTGTGTTAGTATTCAGTAGCTTGGTTAGGAAGGTTTAGCTCTTGTCTTGGCATTGTACTTCGAAGCAGCAGCCATATGCAAGTGCATCAGCAGCATTTTCAGCAGCCTTTAGTGAAGTTCAGCCCATTTCATTCACAGGTTGAGTAGCTTAGTGTATATATATAGAAGCATGGAATTTCACGATCAGAAATCCTATGCGCCAAACACTACATGCGCCAGGAAGTTCAGACAAAAGTACTTGGACACAGCAAAAACAGAATAAAGATATTAAAAGAAGATTTTTATTTCATATAAAAGTCTATTACATGTCTTAAAAAGGGCTGTACAAAGGATAAATTCTACAAAAAGAAAAGATCCTAAGTCTACAGCCAGGCGCAGCATCATCATGCGCTCTCGAACAAGCGCATCTCACAATGCGCTCTCAGGCGCATCCCACCATGCGCTCCCAGCTGGGCGCATCCCTTCAGCAGCTCAGTTATGTGTATCCTCAGTTATGTGCATCCCTTCAGCAGCTCAGTTATGTGCCACCCTTTCAGCCAGGCTCACCGCCGTCCAAATGCTTCGACTAATGAAGCATTTATTGAGAAGAACGAGGGTGGCAATCAACCCTCTAGCTGGAGGAGGAGCTCCCCAAACCGAGGAAGAGAAGAGCACCGCAAGCCAACCTGTGGCCAGGGGAGGCTTCGAAAGAGCCTCCAAAGGCGAAGGAAGACCGCAATCGAAACTGCGGCTAAAGGAGCAGCTTTCAACATAACCAGAATGGGCAACACCCACTTTGAAGGAAGAAAGAGCCACCAAAGCCGCAGCACCGCAATTCCGATCTGCGGCTATTCCCACATGACGGAGACGAGGCTCGTACATCCCAAACTTTTGATACAATAGGAACCTTCTGCCTGCCTCAGAAGCCCTCGACTCCGACTTTTGGATGTAACAGTCACCTTCAAGTGCATCAATAAAGACAACGCGTCGCATCTTCACCCTCGGGAGCATCTCATCAACAGAATGCACTTGAGTAAACAAGTTCATTTCGGGAAGACGTGAGAGAACGAGAAGCAAACTCTCTCCATGCCACTATTTATAGGCCGGACAAATCAAACCCATGCGCCAAGTGGATGGCTCTCCGAAACTCGTGCAATGAATTTGCGTTAAATGGATGAACCTGACGCTTCGAATTCAGCCAAGTCAAAAACGGCTATTTAAAGCACTCGAAGAACGTAACAGTCGCACCAAAAGATGTGTCAAGCGGAGCGGATGCGCCGGCCACACCGCGCATCACACAGACGTGCCCCTCAGCACCAAGCGCTTCATAAGCATGCGCCCCCATGCGGCCCCATGCGCCTAGTGGAAAGCCGATCGATGCGCCCACTCCAACAGTCCATCACCTGTCAAAGAACATTAAATGCTGAAGTCTGATAGAGTTGGCAGCACGCCTCTCGAGGACTGAACAGTTGACAGCTTTTTCAGAAAATGAAGCGTCGCCAACGTCAGCATCATCATTACTTTCCTCCGGCGATTACAAGCCACGTGGCCGCCCAACTACTTGCATGCGCCTCCGCGGCCATGCGTCTAAAGTTCTGCATGCGCCTCAAAAGCCATGCGTCTCAGACTTTCTCTCTGATCCCTAAAGACAGAAGTAAAGTCACTACCAAAGTTTTGCATGCGCCTCAAAAGCCATGCGTCTCAGACTTTCTCTCTGATCCCTAAAGACAGAAGTAAAGTCACTACTTAAGCTTCGCATGCGCCTCAAAAGCCATGCGCCCTGAATGGTTCATGACTCCCAAAGGTTACGAGCCTAAGTCTCCTCATGCGCCCAATCCCAGGCGCATCCTACCAGATCATTCCCCACCAAATCCGAGATCTCCGAGCCATGGGCCGATGACACGTATCCTTTGACTCGATTCACCCAAGATCTCAGCAACAGAAAAATCCCCTTCTCTGCTACGTGCCGGCCCACAACAGCAGTATAAAGAATTCAACCCCTCAATCAGGGCGTATCGTCCATGCGCCTCCATCAGCAATCACCACGTGGCGTCCCCGCGTCCAGGCGCATCCTACATATGCGTGCATGAGCAGCCAGCCTGCAGACTATATAAATAGAGGGATCATTTCCTTCTTCCACACCTACACACACACAGAGACGAACATTCGTAGACAGACAGAGACATTGCACAACCAGAGAGGCAGATACAGACACTCAATGTCTTCCTCCTCTCAGCAAGCTCCGGCACCCAGAGCAATCCAGACCTTCAGAGAACCGATAACCGTCGTCAGATCGTCAACGGAGTCAACGCATTACCACTCGCTCCATCGGCACAAGGGACCCAGATAAACAAAAGTGTACTCCTAGGACTACGTCTAAGTCCTATATTGTAACACTGTTCTGTTTGTATTGAAATTTGCAATCAAAAGATTTTAATGGCAAACAAGCTGGCGACTCTGCTGGGGACCTCTTTCTCCTCCACCGAGAAAGCTGTGTCGCAATCCGACGATGTGAAGGTGGGCTCCTACCACAAGACGTTGGTCGTACGCCTCAATCAACAGGCGTATGAGAAGTTCATTTCTGAAGGAAGTGCGAGTCCTTCGAAGCGGCTGCCAAAGCCGAAGAAGACCTGCCGAGTCTGGGTGCGCAAGGTCAACGCCTCTGGCACCACCACCGAAGGGGATGCGCCGATCCAGCCTTCCCTTCCTGCTGACGTCCTCAGCAACCGAGATGCGCCCACCAGTGTAGCGCATCCCTCGGGGAAACGTGCAGCTGACCACATTCCCCAGCCATCTCCCTCTCAGGCGAGGAAGATGCGTCGACGGAGCAGGAGCGCAGCTAATGTCCCGCGTATCACCTCCGATGCGCCACAGAAGGTCTCCATCTTTGACAGACTCACTCGCTGTAGTGGCGAGGAGAATATGGATTCTGAGTACTACGTGCCCCAGCGGGCTAGTACGAAGAAGTCCATGGCAGCACGGGCCATGCGTCCCAAACGTGCTATACCAGCAGCAAGCCAGAAGCATGCGCTCACAATCATGCGCGCTGCTGATGATAAGCTGTATAAGGATGACTCAGGTGCTGCGGCGCCAGAAACGAGCCACCCTTCAAAGTCCTTATCTCACTTGGGCGCATCTGTTGTGTTTGCAACCAAGTCGAGTAAGGCAAACCCAGTGGTCTTGAACCTCCGTACCCCCTCGGGTTGTGCGTCTGAGGTTCGTTCAAGTCACTTTAAAGGTTGTTCCACCACTAGTGATCTGAGCACCTGTTTGGTGTTGGACCAAGGGACGCAGCATTCACCTGACCACCCCGGCGCTTGGCCTTGCCAAGCGCCTGAAGGGGGTGCGAAGGTAGCACTCTCCTCCAACGATCTGCGTAACGTGATCACTCACAAGCGCCGATCAGGAGAGTTGACTGTCAAGCACGATGCACCTTTCACAGGGCACACTTGTGCTGTGGTCACCATCAACTGCTGTTGCAAGTCAGCAGTCCCACCAAGACAGTCGGTGTTCCAGCGGCTGCAGTCATCAACATCCCTCCGATGTCGTCTCGGAAAGAAAGTGTCAACAATAGAGGAGCCAAAACTAGAGGTTGCTTCATGCAATGTAATCTCCAACTCCTCGTCAGTCCGAAAGATGACTGGCATTTCCTCGTCCAAGAGCCAGCCAAGGAAATCCAAAACAACCGTCTCGTCCTCCGGAGTGTTCGAAGGCACTCGGGGGAGGAAGAAGCTCTTGGAGGAAGCTGGGGGTAGTCAAGCCCTTGTTGATCCTCCTTCCGAAGATGAGGGTGTCCTCCAAAGCACAGCTGGGGTCGATCTTCATCCTCAGGGCAAAGTCAGCCTCCCCGACATAGCTGGGGGTCGTCTAGCCCCTGTGGAACTGCATCTCGAAGATGAAGAAGCCCTTCAAGACATGACTGGGGGTAGTCAGGCCCTTACGGATACTTCTTTCGAAGACGAAGGCGTCCTCCAAAACTTACCTGGGGGTAGCCTAGCCCCTGCGGATCCGAGTCTCGAAGACGAAGAAGTCCTCAGGAACATAGCTGGGGGTAGCCAAGACGAAGGTACGGGAACAACAACTCCTCTACATGAGAGTGAGGCCGAAAGCGAAGCCTCAACTGAGCCATCCGACTCCAGCCGTGTCATGACAGTCTACATGGCTGGAGATGATACCGAGTCTGATGCGCCGCCACCAGACCTCGTCCAACGCATGGATACCTTGGAGGGAGGACTCAAAACCCTCTCTGCCTCTATGCAAATACTGACTCAAGCAGTGTTTGAAATACGGTCAACTTTGGCCAGGACACCTTCTATCGGTCCCGACCCAGGGGCCAATGGAGAGTCAAGTGTACCCCCTCAACGGGTATCCTTGGATACGGATCGTCGCGAAGCCCCCCGGAAGTTGGAGCCCTCGAATGCTCAACTCCAGGTGGTACCACCTTCCCCCACTTCCAGCTCCACGGAGGACGTGGTCGAGATGATCAGGGATCTGCGCGAGCGCTTTGAGTCCAAGACGAGATAAGAAGAGCGCCAAAAGATGGGCATCCCCCAACCTTATCCCCTCGAATGGAATAAAGTGGTTTATTCTCCCAAATATAAACCACAAACACTCACGCCATACGACGGGAAAGACTTTCCGTGTCGCTATCTGACGTATTTCCAGTCTCAGACGGGACATCTTCCGAAGGAGGATGCGCTACTCACCTGTATATTTGTCGGCGCACTGAAAGGAGTGGCGTACGACTGGTACTGCAGCCTCCCCGACAATTCCATATCGTCCTTCGACGATTTGACGCACCTTTTCCTCGACCGTTTCTACGACGGCGAGAAGGACATGACAATGGCGTCCCTCATAGAGATACGCCAGAAGGAGAAGGAAACAGTTCGGGTATTCATCAAACGCTTCCGACAGGCCTGCTTCAGACTGCCCCCGGGCATGCCAGAACATGCGCTCCTCTCCTCCTGCAGCATGAACATGCTGCCTGCAGTCAAACTCTGGCTCAACTCTACTCCTCCTTCCGACTGGAGTTCCCTGATCATCGAAGTCGAGGCCGCAGAAAAGAAGGCGGCCAATGCTCGTCTTCTGGGAGTCAGTTTCCCTGCCTTTGAAGACAAGGGGAAACGGCCTGCAGCCAACAACCCCGGACGAGAGACGAAGGGGAAACAGGCATCGACTGTCAATGCCTCAAAAGGTGCATCAGCACCTACTCAGAAGCCTCCACTTGCACCAAGGCCAAAGAAGGTATACTCTATCAACGATGAAGATACCCTGCAACTCTTTGAGATACTGAAGCAGGGTGACAAGATCAAGTTGCCAGACCCGAAGCGTCCGGACGAGGTTGGAAAAGTGGACAATTCGAGGTACTGTCACTACCATCGGTTTGTCGGACATCCAACCAAGGACTGCTACGTCCTCAAAAACTACATCCAGCGCTTGATCAATACGGATGTTATCTCCGTCGACTACGAAGAGAAGACGGTTTCGGCCAACGTGGTATCGCTCCAGTTTGGCACCTTGCCGCTAACTACAACACAAGATGGCGTCGTCCCCATCCCTAAGGCGACAATGGAGGTGGTTAACTTACCACCTACTCGTGACAACGTGAGTGGACTCATCCCACTCACCACATCTCGGGGAGAGATCTTATGGGTTCACCCTGATCTCGTCTCCGAGGTTACTCAACCGGAGGTACGCTCTGCCTCCAAAACCAAAGGCAGGAAGATCAAGTCTTGCCGCATGGTCTCTTCCTCCGCAGAAGAGGCTCTTCCTGTACAAACACGTTCACAACAGAACGCCCAACCCGACGAAGCTGCCGTCGAGGTGGTGCCTCCTTGCACCATCCCTACTACCGAGGAAGGGGGTCCATCCAAGCCTCAAGCAGCTAATAAGAAGAAGCATGTAGAGGCTCGTTTCGACAGGCCTCTGCGAAAGGAGAATGGTTCGGGGCTAGCCAAGCCCTACAACTTCGACATACTGGCACAACTTGCCAGTACTCCTGCCGCCTTTCTCTGTTTGAGCTCCTTCGTCTTTCCAAGGACACTCGCGAAGCTCTCTGTGAAGCCCTGAAGGATGCTGAGTCCTTCATCAGTCAGGTCAAACAGCCTGAAGATCTTCCAACTACATGTGCGCACTATCATTGTGCGGATGAGGTTATCCCCAATATAATCTTCACCCAACAAGATATGCTGCTCAAACACAACCGACACAACAGGCCGCTGTATTATACAGGGTATATCGATTCTGTCAAGGTAAAGCGAATTCAGATCGATCCGGGGTCTTCCCTTAGCATCATTCCGAAGACGCTGCTCTCAACACTGGGGATCCCAATGTACCGATTGGCGCCATCCAACACAACAATCAGTAGCTTCAACGCTAGCAAAAGCGAGTCACTGGGCAAGATACGACTAAAGTGCCATATCGGTAACCTCAGGACTGAGGTGACTTGTTATGTCGTGGACGCCGACGTCAACTACAACCTCCTGTTGGGTCATCCATGGCTGCATGAGTAAATGGTGGTGCCATCTACACTCCACCAGTGCATGAAGTACGTGTCCACCAACGACGTCATCCGGACGGAGTTCGCGGACATTGACCCTTTCAAAGGGGTTAAAGCCTACTTCATTGATTCCTCCTTGTACAAAGCACCTGACGAAGAGGAAGCCAATGATGCTGACGACGAGGCAGAAACGAAAGCAGAGCCGAACATGGAGCCTGAGATGACTTCCAGCTCCTTTGAAGATCCGACTCAAAGGAAAACCGCCTCAGAAGTTGTCTCCCATGAACATCAAGCTACCTGGGAAAGCACCAACTGTTCCTGAAGCTCTCCTGAAGATACGACTCATGGAAAAGCTGCCTCAAACATCGGCTCCCCTCGTGGCAAAACTACAGGGGAAGGCACCCATCACCTAAGGCGCAGTTGAGACACCTCTAAAGGTGCGTCTTAAGGGCAATCCGCCGCAATCCAAACTGCCAGAGAAGGCCCACATAGCCCTCTCGGACCCCAAAATCAAACCTGTGGTGGACTCTCCCGATCCAATCCCAGTACTCACAGATGAAGAGCTAGAGGAATATATCTCTGCTGATGTAGACGTACCCTCTCTGGACAATGTAATCCTGCGGGATAAAATCTCGTATTTTATCAATAATAGAGTGTCTTTTAATTATTCTAGTCTTCCACATTGGAATGCCATGTATACATTAGATAACGCTCTACGGTCGTTGCAAACACAAATAACGATCGTCAATCATGTAAATCGAGTAGTCCCGTTCCAAGGGGTCTGTTCTGTAGTCCCACCGCAGAGTCGAGACGAAGAATCCATCATTTTCGGCAAAGTTGAGCGTCATCAAGACCTCCCGCCACTCGAGCCAGAACCAGATACCGGCAGAATACAAGTCTATCGGTACACGGACAAGGCAAAGTACCTCATCCAAAAGATGGGTTACGACCTAAAAAGCAACAAAGGCCTGAACTACGGCAAGGGTCGACGTCTTCCTCTCCGGCTTCCAACACCTAAAGGAAAGCCGTAGGACTACTATAATCGGACTCGAGGGGGGATAGGCTCTGTCACGCCGCCGTTAACTCCAGAGAGTTCGGAGGCAGAAGAAGCAGAACATTCTCATTCGTCCAGAAGAAGCAGAACATACTCATTCAAGAGAGTGCTGTCAGCCAACATGACATCCGCTCAACCTCGAGAAGATGAAGGCGAAGATCAAGCGCCGGAATTCTTCGAAGAAGAACCCTGGGCACAATGCTTAGGAGAACAATGGGAGTCTCGTTTTGAGCTACGCGAACCCCCTACCGAAGACGAAGTCGAACAGATCGACCTTGAGGATGGATCTTCTTCCAAACCCATCTTCATCAGCAAAAGCCTAAAAGGAGAAGACCGGGAGTCTTTAATCCAACTGGCTAAAGAATATATTGATGTCTTCGCCTGGCGCTACGAAGACATGTCGGGACTTGATCCTCAGATCGCGATGTATAGGCTCAACATCTTGCCCGATGCTAAGCCTATCAAACAACAACCGCGACGCTTTTATCCGGACATCATGAACGCTATCGATCAGGAGGTGGACAAACTCTTGACCAGCGGCTTCATCCGTGAAGAACAACACCCGGATTGGGTGGCCAACGTTGTCCTTGTCACCAAGAAAAATGGGAAGATTCGAGTCTGCATCGACTTCAGGGATCTTAACTCCGCCTGCCCGAAAGACGAATTCCCGCTTTCCATCACCGACGTGATGATCGACAACACATGTGGCTTCGAACGTATGTCTTTCATGGACGGATATTCGGGCTACAACCAGATCAAGATGTTCCCCGATGACGCAAAACATACGTCATTTAGGACTCCAAAGGGCATTTTCTGCTACACAGTGATGCCCTTCGGCTTGAAGAACGCCGGTGCCACATACCAATGAGCTATGAGCACCATTTTTCGTCAGCATCTTCGCAAGATAGTCGAATGCTATGTTGATGACATCGCAGTCAAGTGCCGTCTCAAAGGAGATCACCTACAAGACCTGAAGACAGTCTTCGATCTCATGCGGGTGCACCAACTCAAGATGAACCCCGCTAAATCCTTCTTAGGGGTTTCCAGCGGAAAGTTCTTGGGCTTCATTATCACGGCGAAAGGCATTCATGTCGATCCCGAGAAGACCAAAGCCATCCTCGACATGGGCCCTCCGAAGAACCTCCGAGAACTTCGAGGCCTACAGGGGCGTCTGGCATACATCCGGAGGTTCATAGCAAACCTTTCCGGAAAATATCGACCCTTCACTCAGCTTATGAAGAAGGGAGTCTATTACGTCTGGACAGAGGAATGCCAAAAAGCTTTCGACGACATCAAAGCTTACCTGACGAGTCCGTCAGTCCTAGTGGCGCCCGTCGTCGGCAAACCATTCCTCCTCTACGTCCGTGCCATGGATCATTCCCTCGACGCTTTGCTGGCTCAGAACAGCGATACAGGCTATGAGCAAGCTATCTACTACCTCAGTAGAACACTGATCGGGGCCGAACACCGGTACAACCCCGTTGAAAAGGAGTGCTTGGCGTTGGTATTTGCCATCCAGAAGACTCGCCATTATGTCTCAGGCCAGACGATTCATGTTATCTCCCGAGTCAATCCACTCAGAGTTCTCATGACGAAGCCAGGATCATTAAACTCCCGGCTAGCTACGTGGGCGATCCTGCTAACACCATACAACATGGTGTTCGTTCCACAAAAAGCCGTCAAGGGTCAGGCTCTGGCCAACTTTTTAGCTGCACACCCCATTCCGGAGTCCTCCAGACTCTATGAAGACATCCCAGATGAGGTCCAAGAATCTAACATCACCGAAGAAAGCTCCGTCTGGCGGATATTTTTTGATGGCGCTTCAAGAACAGGCTCCAAAGGCCAAATTATAGCAGGAGTGGGGGTAGTCTTGGTCTCTCCCGATCAGCTGGTCATCCAGCGCGCCTACTCCCTTTCGAAGCCATGCTCCAACAATGTTGTCGAGTACAACGCTCTCATCATGGGACTCCAGTTGGCCTAACAACTGGGGGTGAATCATTTGGAAGCCTACGGCGACTCAAAACTCGTCGTAAACCAGATCAGAGGGCAATACGAGGTTCGCCATGAAGACCTGATCCCTTACCATGAAGTTGCATTGAACATCATTTCAACCTTCGTCGAGTTCTTCATCGAACATGTACCTCGTTTACAAAATCTGGAGGCTGACGCTCTGGCTGGCCTCGCAGCCTCGTTAGCGGTACCCCTCGGGACTCAACACTACGTCACGGTAGTTGGTCGAGACTTGGTCTGTCCTAAAAACAACCTGTGCTCACAAGTGACCCATGCCATGTCAACAAGTGCTGGTGTTAATGTCCGAGACTGGAGATTCCTATTCATCGACTTCCCTGTCTACGGAATTCTCCCAGAAGACCCGAAAGAAGCCATCTCAGTCAGGAGGTGCTCCCTTCTATTCTACTACGATACAGCTACTAAAATACTGTATCGACGCTCCTACGATGGACTTATCTTGCGATGTTTATACAACGAAGAAGCAGCTGAAGCCCTTCGAGAAGCTCACGATGGAACCTGCGGAGCCCATCAACCTGGCCCTAAGTTGCAGGATCGACTACGACGCATGGGCTACTACTGGCCAACCATGGCCGCTGACGCTGTTGACTATGCTAAGAAGTGCCATGCGTGCCAGCTTCACGCAGACTTCATCCATATACCGTCAGAACCACTACATCCTACAGTCGCCTCCTGGCCCTTCGAAGCTTGGGGTATGGACATTGTAGGACCGATCACCCCTCCTTCATCAAGGGGACACTACTTCATCCTAGCCATCACCGACTACTTCTCCAAATGGGCAGAAGCAGTCCCACTGGCGGAAGTGAAGAGCTCTAGGTGATCAGCTTCATCAAGCACCATGTCATATACCATTTTGGGGTACCCCGGAGGATTATCCATGATAACAGTCCTCAGTTCATCAGCCATGTTTTCAGCAGATTCTGTGACAAGAATCGTATCCAAAACGTGGCCTCAACCGCCTACAATCCGGCAGCAAACGGATTGGCCGAGGCGTTCAACAAGACCATCGTCAGGCTACTCAAAAAGGTCGTGTCATTCAACAAATGCGACTGGGACGAAAAGCTTGGCGAATGCCTTTCGGCCTACCGCACAATGGTACGGACCCTGACGGGCAACACACCATTCTTCCTGGTCTACGGAAGCGAAGCGGTACTACCTCTCAAGATCCAGATACCCTCACTCCGTGTAGGAATCACAAACCAACTCACAGAAGAGGACAATCAACGTCGTCGTCTGCAGGAACTAGAGGCACTTGACGAAAAGCGTCTCCTAGCTCAACAATGCATCGAACTCTACCAAACCCGTATATCACAGGCTTTCAACAAGAAGGTCAAGCAAAGGACTTTCTAAGAAAGCGACCTGGTTCTGGCAGTCAGGAGGCTGATGGTGTTGACTCACAAGACACCAGGAAAGTTCGAGCCCAAGTAGGAAGGACCTTTCATCATAGAGACGGTATACTCAAACGGTGCTTACCGCCTCGCTAAATCCAATGGGGACTTGTTCATGATGCCCATCAACGACAAGTTCCTAAAGAAGTACTACTCTTAACATCTTTCAAACATGTACTTCCACAAAATCAGACGCTTCCAGAACCCAGCTGTTCCGTGGCATCCTCCAGTAGAAGGACAACCACGTCCACATCACCTCTGAGTTGTCCCACTATGCCCTATAAAGCAGAATCTTACACTCCGTGAGACTACGCTACCCATCATGTTTACCACGTCCACATTACCTCTGAGTAAACATCCCGTACAGACAACCCCTCCGTTGCCGTACATTGATTGCAGAACTTCCACGTCCACATTACCTCTGAGTAGTTCCGCATATCCCCCAGAGTCATTCCTACCACGTCCATAACACCTCTGAGTAGAAAGATTCCATCATTTGAATCCCATATTTGCCACGTCCACATCACCTCTGAGCAAACATGTTGGTTCTCTCAAACTTATTATCTGTACCTAAAAACCAAGGTGCGCAAAAGATAATAGGTCCACACAAATCATCAAGTTCATGACAGCAAAAATGGACACATCACAAAAATTTTATATTTCTTTATTCTAAAGAGTAAAGGATTACACCCCCCAGCAAGAGTTGCAAAAGCACAAAAAGAAGAGACTAAAATCCCTAAACATCCCCAGGGTTGGCTGAAATCTCTTCAATCCGGTACCTCAAGTCTGTCACTCAAGTCTCCACAGTCGCCAGGACCCGACGTTCAGCTTCTTGATGCATCGCCTCTATGGCCTCTGGAGAAGTGTCATCCTCATGCTTCTCATCCAGCTGCTGCCGCTGCTGAGCCAGAGTAAGAGCCCGGTAGATGAAAGCTGTTTCCTCCTTCTTGAATGCTACATGTTCAGCCTGGGCATGCTCAGCATCCAATAGGAGTCAGGCCCGCTGGTCCTCAAGATGGCGAATCTGGGCATCAACCTCTGCGATACTGGCGTCCAACCCAGTTCGCAACTCTACCTTCTCCTGCGTAGACTGAGACAACCGCTCCACTGCAGCTTCAGTCTCAGCCACTTCGTGCTCCCAGACACCCACGGTGGCCTGATAAGAGGACTCAATTTCAGCAATCATCTTCTCCTTTTTCGCGTCTATCAGGGCGGAAAGATCATTCCGCTAGATACGCTGAAACTCGAAAAGCAGTTGATCCAGCTCAGTCACCGAGGCCTCCAGAATCTCGGCCATATGATCATGGTCCTGGTGGAGACGTATCAGGTTGATGTGCGGAAGCGCCATGGATTTTGCCATCGCGAAACTCCCATTGGTGTTCATCACTATTGACATACCCTTCTACAGCATCTTGTACACTGCCTCAACGATGAATTTAACATACTCATTCGCATCTGCCAACACTTGTGGTGTCATGGCAGGAGTTGGAGGAGTTACCCTGGACGGCGAACCTGAAGAAGACCCGCCGATCTCATTCTGCGAGGTTTGAACATCGACCTCAGCAGACTCTTCCGCACCAGGAACTTGAATTCCGCTACCAGCGCCAGATGCCAAGATTGCAGAAGAAGTTGGGTGGGGCGCCGATATCGTCCCCCAAGTCGAATTAGCAACAGAGGGCTCTTGCATCAGCAAGCCCTTGCCCTTTCCCGGCTCAAAGGGACTATCAGCATCCGGAGCCGCCTCCTCCACCAAAGAGGCGCGATCTATAACCAGCGTGGAGCCTTCCTCTAGCACGCTAACCGGATCAGATCCCGTTTTCTGGCAGGGTGCATTTTTTGGGGTCGGGCTCGGCAGACGAGTCTCCCCCTCATCATCGAATCCCTCCACGGGGGCCAAATCTGTCGTCACCTCCCGGCCGGCAGCCACCTCAGCTTCCATTGCTGAGCCTGGGGTAGGGCTCGGCAATGCTACAGCCGACCTCCCCGTATCATGACAAGGAGGGGAATCAACCCTCTCCTCTGTTGCAATCACGTCTGTTGCCCCCGCAACAGACTCACACATCTCTGGAGGAACGTCTTCCGAAGACGACGAACTCTACCCCACTTCATCATCAGGAAGCCCCGTGTCCACAGGACCCTCAACGTCCAAGGCCCCTACGGCGGCTTGCACCATCCCGGAAGTTGCTGCAAGCTCAGCATCTCTTTCGACAAAGTCCGAAGATACTAAAATCTCCGCAGGAATAACATCTTCAGGATTCTCCTCCATTGGAGACATTACCATCGGAGGAATTCGCTCATCAGAGGAGCTTGTCACCTCCTTCGGTTTACTGACACCCGGTTTCGAAACACGGGTTCACTTCTTCAACGATCTCTACAAGAAAAAAAGCACAAGTCACCAAAATGACATGATGAGCAAGATTACGGAGGACTCTTTACCTCAGCAGGGACTGATTCTAGTGACGCAGCCTTTGGAGTCGTCACTTTTTTTGGCATTTTTGGTACGGACGAACCGGCCTCTGCGTCAGCCAGTCTCTTCCCAATAGGAGGATCTCTCACTGATGCAATTTTAGCAGCCCGATATCTCGCCAATTCTGGTGGACGATATGACCGAGCCGCCACCAACATATTTGTCGTAGCCTCTAGCTGAGTTCCAATGATGAAACTGGTCTCCCTATCATAACCAGGAGACACAGTATTCATGGTACTATACAGTTTAACGGCTAAATACAGGAACCGGCGTAGTAAAATAAACACTAGTGCACCCGACATTGTAATATTGCCAGCCCCGGGCTCCGTCCAACAAACTCCCGACAAACCCCAAACTGTTACTGGGGTTCCGTAACATTAATTGGGTATAGCCGAACTGGCGAGCAAACCGGCTTGGCAGGTATGGCTCCAGATAACACCTATTCTGGTTACGGTAGACTAAGTGGGAAGGCCGAATACTTTGCAACCAACGAAAACCCCATTTCGGCAGAGTAATCGCATCTTCACCAAAGTCATCTAAATCTTGGTCGGCCTCAAAATCCTTAAAGATGGGACCAACCTTGGCAATCTTCCACCCCTGAAGATAGGACAAAACTCTCCTGCAGACGGGGACACCAGTGTGCAACCACTTTCTCTTGTAGAAACGGCAGATAAAGGCGTCACCTTCAACGTGATCCTCCTCCGAGCCTGGACTCATCACGTTCGGGTGATAAAGAATCAACCATCCCATCAGATAATGGAATGGTAGTTCGGCCCGGGGAAAGTTATCATTTCTATCTCTCTCATAGATCACGTCCTCAGTAAAGGTCCTCAAGCCCCGCAACAGGTTATACACCATCGCGGGGAGAAGAGCCAAAGGACGACCAAAGGCCAATTTCACTGCTGGCAAAATGAGGTTCCGGTGTACCCTCTCCACGGAACCCGATCCGTCCGCAAACACACAATCCCGGAGCCATATCATTAAATAAGCAGCCAATACTACCTTAGGAGACATCCGGTGGGCACAATGCCAGAAGCAGCTATACGCATTTTTGCCACTCTCATTTGAACGAGGGGCCCTCTCATCCAACCGGCTCATTTCAGAGGTCAACTCCGCGGGTTTCAGCCCTTGCGGAGTCATAAACCGGATCTTCGAGGAATCCGCCAAATCCTGCTTGAAGACGTAATCCCTCCAAGCAGTCACATGAGGTTGAGACTTACCTTTCTCCCTCCATTGCATCAGATAATGATGGCTCGCTACCTCTTTGAAAACAACCATCATCTCCGGGTCCTTCTTTTCCAAGACAAGGATCTCTTCGTTCGACGAAAAATATTCCTCGTACGGTTCAGATCCCCAGGGAAGCCTGGATACCTCGTACATTTCGTGGAGAGCCAATCCCAACTCTCCCACTGGAGTAAAGAAAGTGCCAGTCTGGGTATTGAACATTTCCAAGAGAGCAAGGAACATATGCTTATTGAGATCCATGCCAGCCTGTGTGGCACGGACAGCGGCCGTCAGTCCAATCTCTTTAAGCTCAGCCTTGAACTTCAACAACACCCAAACGGTCAAGTCGTCCCACTTCGGCATGTGGTGACACCAAACTTCAACCCTAAAGCTACCTTTCGGATACATGACCTTCGATGTTAGCATCCGATTTGCAAAGGTCGAAGCATTGAAGACAAAGGTATCATTAGGAACCTCACTATAAAGGCTCCCAGGATGCAAAGTTTTGTAACTAAACGAGGGTCCGGCTCGCGAAGCGGCCAATGTATCCCTTTGATTCGAAGTAGTAGCATCAATCGAAAGAGTACCTCCCAATGCCCCTCCTTGAGAAGGAGTAAGTTCCCAGGGCATCCTTCTCTTGGAAGCTAAACGGTACAAGGCCGTCAGCGGCAACTGGCGATCAAGTTGTCGTATATACAGAACCATCCCTTCGCAGAGAAGAACCAGTCTTCTTTGATCTTCAGTATCTTCGCCTCAGTGGAGATCAGGCGGTCACCGAACAAAAATGTAGATTTTAAGAAGGTCACATCCTCGGATTCAGCAGATTTCAGTTTATCGCTCTCCATCATACTCTGAAGGAAAATCGGCAACTGATTCTGGATCTGCAGCATTCTCTCAGGAGGTTTATTCTGTAGGATAGCATCCTTTGCAGGGTTGATAACCTCCTCGTCAAAATCAACTCCCATTTGACAAAGAGAAGCATCCAGAAGGACTTTATTCAGCAAAGGAATTGTCATCAACACTGATACAATAAAGACAAAAGTCAGGCAAAAAGCCAACCAAGACAAAGTATGTCAAGAAGCTTCGGCGCATCATCAGGGTACAAACCCATGCGCGTCAGCAGTAAAGCTTCGACGCATCATCAGGGTATAAACCCATGCGCATTAGCAGTTAAACCTCAGTGCATAATAAGGGCCTAAACCCATGCACGTCGGAGGGATAAAACCTCGGCACATCATCAGGACAGAGGTCCATGCGCTTCGGTACCAAAACTCGCCTGAACAAAAAATAAGGGAAAAGACGACACCCACCCGTCACCGCATGCCGAACGTCGGCCGGAGTCACAATGGTGACATGAGCGTCTTCCTCGGCGAACTCCGCAGGCTCCTTTCCCTTGCCAGCACCACCACGAGGAGTCTTGGGAGCCATTTGTTGAAAGGAGAAAGTTAGGGTTTTTTTGAAGAAGAACTCTAAAAGACAGAAGCAAAGAGAGGAATCAGGCTAGAACTCTCTCTCTCTCTCTCTCTTCTCCTCACGCCTATTTATAGGCTCAGTCGCACGCGTGAACCGATGAAGTGTGACCTCAGCCGCCGCTTCGGGTTCTGTGAAGAGATAACTGCATAAAACCAAAAAGATCATCATTAATCTTCTTGGTTATCGAGGCATTATCATTTGCATTAACTGAGAAGAGCATGCGCCCCGTCACTGATGCACGGAGTATCCATGCTCCCGAACAGACATGCGCTCCAACCACCATGCTTCTTATTCAAAGTATTCCAAAACTTGACAAAAAAAGTTTTGAAAACTTTGAAGGGGTCTTGTAGAAACATGGAATTTCACGATCAAAAATCCTATACGCCAAACACTACATGCGCCAGGAAGTTCAGACAAAAGTACTTGGACACAGCAAAACAAGAATAGAGACATTAAAAGAAGATTTTTATTTCATATAAAAGTCTATTACATGTCTTAAAAAGGGCTGTACAAAGGAGAACTTCTACAAAAAGAAAAGATCCTAAGTCTACAGCCAGGCGCAGCATCATCATGCGCTCTCGAACAGGCACATCCCACCATGTGGTCCCAGCCGGGCACATCCCTTCAGCAGCTCAGTTATGTGCATCCTCAGTTATGTGCATCCCTTCAACAGCTCAGTTATGTGCCACCCTTCCAGCCAGGCTCACCGCCGTCCAAATGCTTCGACTAATAAAGCATTTATTGAGCAGAACGAGGGTGGCAATCAACCCTCTAGCTGGAGGAGGAGCTTCCAAAACCGAGGAAGAGAAGAGCACCGTAAGCCAACCTGTGGCCAGGGGAGGCTTCGAAAGAGCCTCCAAAGGCGAAGGAAGACCGCAATCGAAACTGCGGCTAAAGGAGCAGCTTTCAACACAACCAGAATGGGCAACACCCACTTTGAAGGAAGAAAGAGCCCCCAAAGCTGCAGCACCACAATTTCGATCTGCGGCTCTTCCCACATGACGGAGACGAGGCTCGTACATCCCGATCTTTGGATGCAACAGGCACCTTCTGCCTGCCTCAGAAGCCCTCGACTCTGAATTTTGGATGTAACAGTCACCTTAAAGTGCATCAATGAAGACAATGCGTCGCATCTTCACCCTCGGGAGCATCTCATCAACAGAATGCACTCGAGTAAACAAGTTCATTTTGGAAAGACGTGAGAGAACGAGAAGCAAACTCTCTCCATGCCACTATTTATAGGCCGGGCAAATCAAATCCATACGCCAAGTGGATGGCTCTCCGAATTCCGCGCAATGAATTTGTATTAAATGGATGAACCTGATGCTTCGAATTCAGCCAAGTCAAAAACGGCTATTTAAAGCACTCGAAGAACGTAACAGTCGTACCAAAAGACGTATCAAGTGGAGCGGATGCGCCAGCCAGACCGCGCATCACACAGACGCGCCCCTCAGCATCAAGCGCTTCATAAGCATGCGCCCCCATGCGACCCCATACGCCTAGTGGAACGCCGATCGATGCGCCCACTCCAACAGTCCATCACCTGTCAAAGAACATTAAATGCTGAAGTCTGACAGAGTTGGCAGCACGCCTCTCGAGGACTGAACAGTTGACAGCTGTTTCAGAAAATGAAGCGTCGCCAACGTCAGCATCATCATTACTTTCTTCCAGCGGTTACAAGCCACGTGGCCGCCCAACCACTTGTATGCGCCTCCGCGGCCATGCGCCCAAAGTTCTGCATGCGCCTCAAAAGCCATGCGTCTCAGACTTTTTCTCTGATCCCTAAAGACAGAAGTAAAGTCACTACCAAAGTTTTACATGCGCCTCAAAAGCCATGCGTCTCAGACTTTCTTTCTGATCCCTAAAGACAGAAGTAAAGTCACTACTGAAGCTTCGCATGCGCCTCAAAAGCCATGTGCCCTGAATGGTTCGTGACTTCAAAAGGTTACGAGCCTAAGTCTCATCATGCGCCCAATCCCAGGCGCATCCTACCAGATCATTCCCCACCAAATCTGAGATCTTCGAGCCATGGGACGATGACACGTGTCCTTTGACTCGATTCACCCAAGATCTCAGCAACAGAAAAATCCCCTTCTCTGCTACGTGCCGGCCTACAACAGCAGTATGAAGAATTCAACCCCTCAATCAGGGTGCATCGTCCATGCACCTCCATCAGCAATCACCACGTGGCGTCCCCGCGTCCAGGCGCATCCTACATATATTCGCATGAGCAGCCAGCCTGCAGACTATATAAATAGAGGGATCATTTCCTTCTTCCACACCTACACACACACAGAGACGAACATTCGTAGACAGACAGAGACATTGCACAACCAGAGAGACAGATACAGACACTCAACGTCTTCCTCCTCTCAGCAAGCTCCGGCACCCAGAGCAATCCAGACCTTCAGAGAACCGATAACCGTCGTCAGATCTTCAACGGAGTCAACGCATTACCACTCGCTCCATCGGCACAAGGGACCCAGATAAACAAAAGTGTAATCCTAGGACTACGTCTAAGTCCTATATTGTAACTCTGTTCTGTTTGTATTAAAATTTACAATCAAAAGATTTTAATGGCACACAATATACATGTTCTATTAGCATTGTAAGTTAGGGGTGTTAACATAAGAGACTTGGTTAGCTTTAGTATTAGTTTGTAGTTGAGAGTCATGTCCTATATTTCATGACACCATATAAACCACTCATTGTTCAGTCCATGTAATTTCAGCTCAGACTTGAACTTCACAGTTCAATGTGAATACTCAAGTTCAGGCTTGACCCCTCTTTGATTCATTATTTATATATATATATATATATATATATATATATATATATATATATATATATATATATATATACCTCCGCCCCCCCTCCCCCCCCCCCCCCCCCCCCCCCGCGTCCTCCCGCCCCATTTCGCCTACCGCTTCTACCACCATCACCTTCCCTCCAGTGGAGTCTTCTGGCGCCAATGGTTCTCTTCCTCCCCCATCGACGCTCTATCTCTCCCCCATCCCTCAGCTCCCCGCCCCTAACCCTCAGCCACTCACTTCCCGCCCCCCTTTTCTCCGCCCTGTTTTACCCAGCCGTCCTCTTCCGCCCCTCAGTGTTCTTTCGTAGACATTGCGGCGGCTTGCCCCTCTTTTCTTCATGATGGCCCTCCCTTCTCTCCTATCCCCCTCCTTTTTCGAAGGCGCACCGGCAGTGTCCTTTTCTACCTCCACCATCGACGT